>CM070576.1:60143711-60449166 GCA_036346355.1 Rhipidocladum racemiflorum
TAATCGCGTGGCATTAACGGTCGTAGAAATCTTGTGGGTAAAGCTGAACAGCTCTGCAGAGTCATGTTTAATTGGTATTCGAATATGCCGTGCTTCCGGTAAATGAAGCTAAGTTTAAACAATTGATTAATTTTTTTAAAAAATCGTAGAGTTTAAAAAATATTAAAAAAGAATAAAAAATCAATGATTTTTATTGAAAATTGACATACTAGTTGAACTTTTTTGGCGATAAATTTTTTGAGCAATTTTCTTCGAAAGTCGAGTGATTTTCACCGATTTACGTCGTATAAATTTTTTTCTGAAATTTTTTATTTTATTTTTAAATCAAACCGATTTATCATGCAATTTTAAAGGCCGAGAAATATCGACGCTGATAAAAAAACGTAAAAATCGAATGATTTGCATCAATTGTTTGAACCCTAGCCATCACTTCAACCTGGCTGCATGCACACGTCATCACATTATGTGCACTGCTGCCTTGCCTTGCGTTCTCACGCAACAACTGTGCAGCTATTGCCTCGCTGCTGCACGATCTCTTTCTAGTCAGGGTCATGGAGCTTCCGTCTTTCACCTAACAACGTACGGAAGCCGTACATTTCCATTGTTAACAATCGTAATGAATGCTCGACTATTCCTATATGAGTTGGTATTTAATACATTTAAAATTAACGATGTAACTATTCATCTTTACCGTTGCATATTTACTTCCTACCATTATATTTCATTCTATGTTCTCCTAGATCCATATGACCATCTATGACTTGCTTCCTAAGTCAGAGTCGGACTGCATAAATGACTGGCACGTAGAATAGCCTATTCTATACATAGCTATAGAATAATGTGTATATATGTAGGGGCTATTCGGTGAAAACGTATGTTATCATGTAAATTTCGTAAAACTCACGTGTAAAATTTTTAAAATTTTCTTAAAATTTACCATTCTTAAGGAAGATGAAGTTCTACAACTCAATGAAATTTAAAGATCAAACTTAATAGTATTTGAAAGATATGAAAAAGATAAATCCAGTCTAACTAGTGAATTTTTACTGTTCAGCACTCGTTAGCAGTTGTGTGGTTTGAGCTTTCCGTTTCGTCGGATCGATCGGTGCGCGATCCGTATGCGGAGACGTGGAGTGGGATGCTCGTAGGCGGGACTACGCTGCACTCCGCAGTACAGGTACGTACCAGGGGCAGATCTAGCTGGCTAGCACCACCCAAATACTCCGCAAATTACATATTAGTCATGAAAGCTCTCTAAAATTACATATTGGCTCTTTCTTTGGTAGTAGGCCATCCGAATATTTTGCACAAAGACGTATTAATACATTTTTTCAGGGCATCTCCAGAACATTCGAATTTTATTTTTAGCATGTGTTTCTTTGTGAACAACCGATCAAATTTTTTAAAATTATATATTAATCTATGTTTTAAAAAACCTTAAAACTTTACACAATTTTTATCGCTAAGCGTGTTATGGCTAACATGGCGCGCCGCGCCAACCCATCCAGTCGTACTGGACGTTGCTTTACGTGCAAGGACGTTGCTTTATGTGCACCCAAGGCTGAATTCCTAGCTCGGCCACTGGTACACAAGGTTCAAAACTTCAGTTTAGGTAAAATCTTGTCACTGACCGAAATCCGATTTTTTGTCGAGATCTCGTTATTTCGGACGAAATCCGAACGAAATTCAAAAGGTAAAATTTGAATCCGATTTTTTTGAACCGAAATTACCAAGATTCAAAAGGTATGCATATGTTGTAATCGTAGTGAGACCGTGGGTCTAAGACGGATGCTGCAATGGATAACATATTTTTGAGTTAGCACAACGAAAATGAAAAGAACTTAAACAACCCAATAAAAAGTATGTATTTCATTAACCTGCAGACACGAATGTTCCATCATTTATGTTCGTCATTCTCTTCTCAAGTACTTTAATGAATGGTTTGTACTGGACACCACCCTCTTGCCTAAGCTGCTTGTACTCACCAGAGGTAAACGCGTATTGCAGCATGAGTCCACTAATCGTTGGCAACTTTTCTTGATTTGCGAACCTCAAAAGCTTGTACATTGGTTGAATGGCCCTAACGCTCCACTCCAAAAGGTCCCACCAATCCCTATCGACGAGGTGGTCATACGCGAACTTGCCCTCTTCCATCGCAGCCCACTTGCTACTTGTCCACTCGTTATCGATCATCCACTGCTAAAACTGCTCTTTTTTCCATAAAGCTATTAAGGAAAACGAAGGTCGTGCCAAATCGCATGGCATTTGGTTTGACCAACTCCCTGTGTATGTGCTCCCTCATCTGCGCGTGCAGATTTTTATGGTTGCAGAAGAAACGGCAAATCCTCTTCGCCGCTCCTACGACCCCTTTGATCTCTGGGAGCTCAGACACCTCTTTGAGCATGAGGTTCACTGTGTGTGCCATGCACGGTTGCCAGATAATCTGTGGGTATTGCATTCGTAACATCTGGTATGCTTCCTTGAAATTCGATGCGTTGTCAGTAACCACCTGCACCAAATGCTCGGCCCCTATTTCCTGCGACACCACGGTCATAATCTCCTTTAGCAGGTACTTATGATCCTGGATCTTGCTTGTGCAATGTAGATACAACAAGTTATTATGTATACTATGTACAGTTCATTTAGTATGAACACACCAAATGTCATACATGTCACGTTCACGAATTTGTGGAAGAACATGACGCCGTTGATGTTGCTCTGCATTGTCGGACCAGTCCAAGCATCACACAAGATCGTGACACCAAATGTGGCCCAATCAGACTTGAACTTCCGAAGGTACTGAACAATCTCCTTCTCGTTCTCATCGAGATACTTCCCATCGATCTCATGGCCCCGTGGTGCACAATCCCTGGGCTGAGCTCCTGCGTCAACTTAACTACACCTGTGAAGTATGGACACTCGGTATTCCTTCCTAGGATTGCATTTGCATGAAACCACTTCGACCATGCCCTCCCAAGCTTCTTCCTCACCCCTTGTCTGAATGAAGTGTCAATACGGGGTTGCTGTGACATACCACTCTGAGCTAGGTCAGCATCGAAGGCGAAATGGCTTTCTCGCGTTGATTTGGACCTGCCAAACATTCCGTTGATCATGGATTGGATCTTTGGCCTCAATGCTCCACTCCCAGACCCCGATCCTATGGTGAAACCTTGGTTCCTGAGGTAAGTCTCTTCTTTCGAGGCCTTTATAGCCATCTTGAGCTGCTCCTACTCGGTACGATAGTCTGTGGCCCATTCATCGCAAGCCTCCTCCTGACGGAGGCGCATCGCCTCCTTCTCCTTTTTCTTCTTGCGACATCCGCGGAGGTCCATCAACATAGCTTGCCTAACCGTTTTAGGCACACTAGGGCAAGCCTTCACCTCGCCGGAGCAGCTAGCAAGGTATTCCTTCAGACGGGCTGCGCCTGCACCCTTTATGCGATGAGTACAATAGTTGCATTTAGACCCCTGCCCAATGCGCTCTCCATGCTCCCAGACGGTACCGATATGATCTGCCATCACCACACTCTGTAGTGCACAAAATGAGAATATGGGTCAACGCTATATGCGTGAAGCTCGCTTATTATTCACAGGAACGACATATTTTACAAAAACAACCTATTTTAAGAAACCACTTCGAAAGTTTGAGGTTATTTCGAATGATCTTCGTGGTTGTACATTTGTTCTGGTACTTACTTTCATTCCTCTTTTGCATTTTTTGGTGTAGTAGTTAAAGAAGCTATTGATTATACCCGTTTCTAACTCTCAACTAGATTGCAGAGATTTGATAACCTTAGAAGTCAGAGTGTTGCTCCTCAGTAATTATACAATCCGCAACTAGACTTAATGTGTAACCAAATACAAATGACACTATCTATTTCTATTTTCTTGTGAATGCATATTATAAAACAATGAGAACTTTCGATCATCTAAAGCTAAGTTCATATCTAGTGCTATTTGGGTCTATTACATATTTGGCTTTTAATGAAAAATTTAAGGGACATTCACTAACAAGGAAGCTTAATTCAGATGGGTATGTGGACACTACACATATATTGCATAACCTTGATGAATGTATGTTTGATATTTTTGTGGTTCCTTCATTGCGCTTTTGAAAATAAAAGGTCACACAAATAACCAGGGGTCATCGAGGTTTTTGCGATCGATAATTGACGAGTACCCATACCATGGGTACCCCCATCAGCCCGGAAGCACGAACGGTCGAATTTATCACTAATGAGGCCCCGACCACCACCGAAGGTACTTGGGCCAGCAGGGAACGAGCTCGACTCAGGCGGAAGCCGACTTTGACGGGGCGGACTCGTTTCCGCGGTGGCAGATGCGCCGCCTAATATTGAAGCTCAAGCTCCACTGCGCACGAGCCAGCCAGGCTCACGCCGGTCAGCGGCCGCTTTGTGCGCAGCTGGGCCCCTCGACATCCAGACAGTAGGCGGTTCCTCCTTCCCAAGGCCGCTGAGCCACCGAAGAAGTCAAGCCCCCATTCGTCGCCGCTCGCACACCGGCAGAGGAGTACGCCACTCCCGAGGCCAAAGCAAAGTCAGCGCCATTAAAGCCACCGAGGCCGACAAGAGCACTTAATGCAACACGCCACCCGACAAAGACTACGCAAGATCAGACACATAGCCACCAACCCTACCTCGACGGGCAGGGTTGGCTTGACAAGACAGGCTGCACTCAAGACGTGCAGACTCTCTCCTCGTAGTCTTCCCACTTCCGTGTGTAACCCGCCTCCGCCTATATAAGGAGAGGCAGGCCCGAGAGGGAGGGGCGCGGAGAAAAGAGAAACAGCTTCCTAGGTAGCCTCGACTTCTAGCGAAACTCAAGGGATCGGACAGCCGACTGCCCGCTCGCTGCACACCCTCGTCCGCCTCCCAAAAGATCAATACATTCACACCGCATTTAACCGGAGTAGGGACATTCTACCCGAACCAAGATACATCTTCTCGACTCCTTGAGTCGACTATTCGGGAGAGGAGCGCGACCATCCGACTATATTCAGATTGCCGTGCACGAAACACCGGCTAGCTGGCGCGCCGTAGGGGCATCTCGCTGCCTTCACCGACATCCTCATCTTCTGGTTCCTATTCCTCTCCTCGATGGCTTCTCCCACTACGATTATGTCGAGGGGCCGATCCGCTGCGCCTCGATTTTCATCGTTACTACGCTGGGAGCTTGTCTCATCCCTCGCCGTCCGGGACCGACGCTCCGCGAGCCTGGATGCGATTACCGACGCCCTCAAGAACTCTCACCGAGGTCCCGCATGGGCCGCGACGGACGGCTGACGCGCGCCGGGCATTGCTCCCCGGCGACACCGCCACGCGATCAGCGGGCGAAGCGGCGGAACCACCCTCCACGAGCTCACAACTCGCGGGCCATGGCCGTTACGCCGGCTTCCTCCACGACTCCGGGCGGATTCCTCCAACACGCTCTAGCTCCGACAAGGAGTGTGCTCCTCGAAGCGCCTACACCGGAAGTGCAATATGACGGTGCGCGTGAGCCATCCTTCCACCCGCTACTATCGGATTCCTCCTCCCGCGAGCCGGGCGGGAGGAATCCCTGGCGGGAAGACGACGACAGCACCCATAACGCTTCATTGACCTCCAAATGGACAGCGAGGAGTTAGAAGCCCGAAGGCCGAGCTCGATAAGCTCCAGTGCCGAATCGAGCGCCGCCACTTAGCCCACCACTGCCCAAGGCATACCACAAGGCCAAGTATCAAGAATTGGTCGAGGAAGCGAACGCCTTCCGTTTCTTCCTCACGCCAACTAATATTGGGCCGCAGGCAATGCCGCCGAGGGCTGCCCGAGCCACCGACGGAAGCTGCTACGCTACCGTAATCCTCCGGGATCGGTAGAGCGTGCCGTCGTTTCAAAGACGCCCTAAGGTTCTAGCTCCCGGCGAACGGGCGCCACTTCGCCGCCTCGGGCAATCCCCTCACAGGCCGGCGAGCCCAGCCAAGACGGCCCGCCTCTACCTAACTCCCCTGTGCATCATACACCCTGCGGCGCCATCGCCTGGGACAAGTATGATTCTCCGCACCACCTCGAGGCGCTGAAGAAGAGCCGCGACGCTGGCAAAGACTCTCGCAAAGTCGCCGAGAATGGGCGACGCAACCATCCCGACCCAGATTCGACGGTCCGGTCGCTGCTCACCCGCCGCATCCGCAACGCCGACTTCCCTGGCCGATTCGGCCCGACCAACATAGCTAAGTACACGGGGCTACCAACCCTGCTGTCCGGTTAGAAGACTACCGGCCGCTTCGCTGTCGAGCTGGGAGCGACGACGACTCCTTCACATTATCCAAGACTTCCCCATCTATCTTGCGGACTCAGCTCGAGCATGGCTCGAGTACCGCCCGCAGATACCATCCACACCGGGCCGACCCGACGAACCTTTTCGTCGGAAATGTCCAGGGCACATACAAACGCCCGGCAACTCCTCGGGACTGCAAAGCAGCCAGCCGGGAGACTCCTCCGACTACATCCGCCGCTTCTCCCAGCAGTGCAATGAGCTCCCGACATCCGCTGACGCCGACGCCGCTGGGCGTTTCATCTACGGCACCACGGCGAGGCTCGTCCACAAGTTGGGTTGCGCGGGTTTCGACCACCAAGGAGCTCGACATCGCCACCAACCACGCCTGGGCGAGGAGGTGGGGGCCATCTTCGAAAGGAAGACGGCCCACAAGACAGCTTCAGCTGAGTCGGGCGCCCGACCGCCTCGACAAAAGGAAGCGGAAGGGGAAGCAGGGTCGCGAAGGTCGATCGGTCGCCGGGCTGACCGACCCGCTAAGGCAGGTTCGGCAGACGCGACCGATTCGAAGTTGATGGATAGCCCGCGTTCGAATCCACGACTATCCCGCTCAAGCACAATATCGGATGCGAAGTCCTGGCGCTTTCTCCTGGAAACCCCACGACGTCGCATGGTAAGGAAGAGCGCTGACCGGCCGGTCCGACGCCGGGCAAAGGGCGATGAGCCGGGCCGACGAAGTTCCCGCAGCTCGACGGTTGCTCATGATCTTCTGATGGGAGGAGTGCTACGACAAGCGACGGCCGAAGCTTTCGCCCCACCGAGAGGTCCACACGGCTACCCTCGCCTGCCCACCTACTTGAGGTGGCCGGAGTGCCCGACGCTTTCGACCGGACCGACCACCCCGACCACATCCCGCACCCGGACGCCACTCCGCCGCCGCCGACCCCATCGCTGGGACGGCGCTGACCAAGGTCCTCATGGATCGGCGGCAGCATCTCAACATCATGTATGTTGAGACCGATGCCTGGGGTCCTCGCCCCGCCCGCCGAGCAAGGCGCCTTTCCACGGTGTCGCACTGTGCCAACAAAGCCCACCCTGGGCAGTCGGCCTGCCGTCACCTTTGGGAGCCCGGATAACTTCCGACCGAGAGCCTCACTTTCGAGGTTGTGGACTTCCTGGCCCTACCACGCCATTCTCGACGACCATGCTACGCGAAGTTCATGGCCGCCCCCAATTACACCTACCTCAAGCTGAAGATGCCAGGGCCGCAAGGAGTCATCTGGCCACACATCTTTCCATGCCACAATCAAGCATGAGCGGTAGCTGAAGCCGGCTCACTGTCCTCGCTGCCGAGCTCGCTCACTCAGGAGAAGGCCTCTGATCCGCCCGACTCCGGCAAGCCTGGGACTAGCTCTTCAAGTCCGCGGAGGACACGGGAGGTCGCCGTTGATCCCGAGTGATCCCGCCAAGACCATGACGGGGCCGCCTCACCACCAAATAGGAAGGCGCGCTGCCGACTTCCTCCAAGCAAACCGAGACGCTCTTCGCTGGAGACCTCGGACATGCCAGAGTCCTCGGCGAGGTCGCGAGCACTCCTCGAACATTCGACCGGATCCGCATCGATCGCTTCAGCTCGCGCTGCTTCGACGAAGAGAAGCGACGGCCATTGGGGAAGAGATCGCCAAACTTTTTGGTCCGCCGGGTTTTGTAAGGGAGGTGCGCCACCCCGAGTGGCTCGCTAATCCCGTCCCTTGTAAAGAAAAAGTCGGGCAATGGAGAATGTGGGCGTTGACTACACGAGCCTCAACAAGGCCTCGTCTGAAAGATCCATTCCCATTGCCTCAAGATCGACAGGTCGTGGACTCCACCGCCGGTGTGAGTCCTTTCCTTTTGGATGCCTACTCGCTATCACCAGACATGATGATGAAGGAGTCCGATCACCGCGACCTCCTTCATCACCCCGCATGGCCTGTGATCACGCCACGATGCCTTTTGGTCTCAAAACGCAGCGCCACGCATCAAACGATGTATGCACATGTTTTTCCGGACCAAATTGGCCGTAACATCGAAGCCTACGCCGACGACATCGCTGTCAAACCAGGAAGGCCGATGACCTCATCACCGACTGAGGAGACTTTGCGAATCCTCCGACGGTTTGCCAAGATAAAGCTCAACCCCTGCGCTCTTCGGGGTCCCCAAGGGCAAGTTGTCGGGATTCATCGTCTCGAGCGCGCATCGGGCTTCAACCGAGATAAGATCTCCGCTTATCGCAAGGATGGGGCCAATCAACGATCTGAAGGAGTTCAAAGGTCTGATGGGATGCCTCGCGCACTAAGTCGCCAGATCATCCGCCTGGCGAACGAGGATGCCACTCTACAAGCCGATGAAGAAGTCCGACCATTTTTCCCGACTAACGGCTCGTGAAGCCTTTAGTCGACTAAAGGTCTTTCGACCACCTCCTGGTCCTGGTCGCCCCGAGTCACAGGAGCCTTTGCTCTTCTACATCGCGCCACGACCAGGTCGTCGGCAGCGCTGCACTTGTTGTGGAGCGAGCTGAGGAAGGCCGCGCTTCAAGGTGCAAAGGCTGGCCTACTTCGGCCAATGAGGTGCTCTCCTAAACAAAGGTCCGATATCCCTGTGATACAGGGTATCAGACTCGTGCTCATCACCAAGAGGAAGCTTGCCCATTACTTCGATCGACACCCCATCTCCGTAGAGTAACCTCCTCACCGCCGGAGAAGTCGCCCACAACCGCGACGCCACCGGAAGGATCGCTAAATGGGCTCGAGCTCAACGCCTCGACATATCGTGACGTCCCCAGGACGGCGATCAAGTCCAGTGTTTTGGCGGACTTTGTCCGAAAGTGGACCGAGGCGCAAGTCTCAAGCGCGGCCGAGGACCGAGTGCACGACGATGTACTTCGATGGGTCTTACACCAAGAACGGCCGGCGCGGGGTCCGCCATCATCTCCCCACTTGCGAACAAACTCCGGCACGCCATACGACTACTTCTTCGACGCCACCAACAATGTCGCCGAGTACGAAGCCCTCGCTAACGGCCTTCGGATCGCCAACACCTGGGCGCACGACGCTCAACGTCATGGCGACTCCAAGCTGGTCGCCGACCAAGTGATGAAAGCCACCGAGCCCCGTGACGCTTCTGATGGCCGCCATCGCTGGAGGTCCGCGAAGCTCGAGGAGAAGTTCAAGGGTTTCGAGCTCCATCATAGCTACCGACGCTATAACTGGAAGCCGACCGCCAACCTCGCCCCGGAAGGGGCTTCGCTCTGAATCTTCGCTCTCCGACCTCAAGAAATTTCCCATCAATCCGTTGATCCGAGTGTCAGGGCGCCGCCGACTTCAAAGGCGGCGCCCACTGATCTTCTGGCCGATGCCCACTACCGGTCGGACTTGGGCGCCTGAGCATCGAATCGATCGAGGCGACCGCTTTGTCGACGATTGACAAACGGTCGCCCTCGCCGATACCACCGAGGCTCGGCGCCTCGCTTCGGGCGGCTAAGTCATTCGCCCCGACGAGGGCGCCTCTACAAGAGGAGCCCGTCCGAATCCTTCCGTGGCCGCGCGTTCGACCGACTAAGGAAGCACCTTCGCAGGACATCCACGACGGGTGTGCGGGCACCATGCCGCGCCGCTGTCCCTGGTAGGAAAAGCCTTCCGACAAGGTTTCATCGGCCGACCGAGTGTATGCGACCAGATTGTCCGCACTCGCGAAGGATGCCAATTCTTCGCCAGCAGACGAGATCTTCCTCGCAAGCCCCGCAGACGATCCCCATCACATGGCCTCTTCGCTGTTTGGGGGCTCGACCGGCCTGACCCTTCGTAGTTGAGCGCCTGGGCTTCACTCACTTGCTTGTCGCCAGACAAGTTCACAAAGTGGATTGAAGCAAAGCCATTGGCAAAGATCACATCGGCGCAGCGGCAAGTTTCTTCCGCGACATTGTCTAACGGCTCTGGGTGCCTAACTCCATCATCACCGACAACGGACGCAGTTCACGGAAAGGAGTTCCTCGAAGTTCTCGCGACAACTTCAACATCCGAGTCGATCAAGCGGCGGCAAGGGCACACCTCGAAAGCCAACTGACAAAGCCGAGCGAGCTAACCGCATGATCCTCCAAGGACTGCCAAGCGAATCTTCACCGATCAAGAAATTCGCGTGACGATACGCCGAAGCACGCTGCATTTCTTTGGGAGTCTCATGAACCACGCCGACCCTGGCCGACCGGGTTCACTCCTTTTTTCTTGGTGTTCGGCGAGGTCAGCTCCCCCGACCGACCTTGAGTCACAAGCACCAAGGGTGCAGAACTACAACAAGACGGCAATCGAGGAACAAAGAAGATGACCTCGACCGACTGACGGCTCGAGACGCCGCGTCTTACTTGGCCGGTAAAATATCAGCGTTATGGCCGCTTACTACGCCAACGGTCCATGCGCCGCTTGCCTAAGTCGGCGATTTAGTGTCGCGCTAAGTCCAAATTCACGAAGGATGTGCACAAGCTCTTCCCGCTTTGGGAGGGCTCCTTCTTTTCACCATCACGAAGTCCTCCGACCCATGACTTTCCGCCAAGGACACCGAAGGGAATCTCGTGAATAAACGCTCGGAACATAGAGAAGCTGAGAAGGTTCTATCCATAGTCGGCCTCTCTTTTGTACCATAAAAACACTCGAGCAAAGAAAGCCGCAGCACGGACGACCGACCTAGTGGTTTTTTCTCTCTCGAACCCTCTCGCTTTTGTCGATCTGAGCACTACGACTCTCCGCCCGAAAGCAGAGGTCCCGGAAGTCAGCCTTCCTTGATCACGCGCGAAGGAACGAGGCTAGATCTCAACACAAAAGAGAAGAAGGAGCTAAAAGAGACGAAAAGAGGAACCCGAGCACTTTATTTATTTATGGAGGAACATCGCTCTAACCAAGAGCGAATCCGCCCATTGCGATCTTGGTGCGCGCTTCACACTGAGCCCAAGGGGCGTGCCTCTACCACCGCTCGCATATAGTGGCGCTCGCTTCTCGGCCGAACGCTGACGACGACGCTGACCGGCCAAGACGCTCTCACGAATACCGCGCCTCAAGATCCGCCACCTCCGCAATCAGGCCTGATGGGCGCATTACCTCCGCCGAAGCGTTGTGGTCCGCCATGGCGCACGGAATGGGCGCACCCACGCCTCCTTTTATAGGCGAGCAAAGGTGGGAGGCGCGGAAGACGGCACCGTGGAGTCGCATAACTGAGCTTAAGACAAGGCGCCCGACACCCGCCTTTCCAAAGGCGGCGGCCTCAAGGCGAGTTAATCCACCCTTATCCCCGAAAGCATAAAGTTCTTTCAAAGAGTCACCCCCGAAGCCTGCAAGCGGCGCATCGTGACCCTCGGCCCCCACGCACCACTGGGGCTGCATGACCTCGTGGGTGGGCGACCTAAATCGATAACCTGCTTACACCCGACCGAGCTCCTCTTAAGTAACCTCCTCAAACTAAAATGCTACGCCCACGCCCGCTGCCACGGTCCCGGCAAGTAGCACTTGCGCAAAAGGAGGCTACTCGAGCGAAGGGGCCGAGCTGGCCTGACGGAGCCTTCGATATAGATCGGCGAATGCTTACAACTTACGCCTGAGGCCCAACCTCACCATCATTTAAAAGCCGATGCTGGTCGCTAACCTAAGCCGCAGACCGACCGACCGAAAGCTATCTACCTCGCCATTTCCTGGGCCAGTGCTACGCTCACGCCCCTCGCGCCACGGCTTCAAGTGGCACTCATGGAGGAAACAAGCCCTCCGAGCAAGAAACACTATGAGCGGTGAGCACCCCACTTAGGTTAGATTTCAACCCGCCAAGTTCACGAAGGAGGTGGTCCGACCCGACACCTCTTCCATCAAGCAATCGCCGAGGTAGCTCGCCCGCCCGTGTCCTCTCGCATGAACTCCGTGCAACGCCACGCCTCAGTGCACCCCTATGGGCCCTCAGAGCCACTGGTTGAAAATTGCCCAAATTCATAAAAGAAACACGGGTAGACGGACAGAGTAACTTAAAATGCCACGCTTGAGCTCAACTAGGGCGCCTTGTTCATTACATACATTGCCAAAAAGCAAATGTATGAAAACTAATCTTCCTCCCTCTTCCGACGGAGAATTTCACACGCGAGATTCGCCGGCAATCTCTTGGGCGCACGGACGACTTCGAAGCAACATGAACGCTGTCGACCTTCTTCGTCGCTTCGGCCGCCAGCTGACGCCGCCCCGGACCGCTTCAAGGTCGACGCCACATAATAAGAGACTGTTGACAGGGCCGAGGAAGCGCTAAGCACCGCCGCTTCAGACCGACGCCGGGACGCTGGGGATCCACCCAAGCATGGCGGGGATGGCGCTGGGCAGTCTCGAGTAAGCCCGAACAATGGTCGCAGCGGCCTGGACGCCCACGTGAGGACCGTCACTGGCCGCCGATCGGGCCGCATCCCTCCGCCACCGTTGTTCAAAAGGGCCGAAGTCGCTGATTCGACTCGCTGCCTCGTGCCTCCACCGCCGCTCTTCGCGACTCGGGTAAGGCTTTTTCGGGCAGATCCGGCAGTGGACTAAAACAACGCTGGTGGACGCCGCCGTGGTGACTCTGAAGAACGAACTACTCACCGGCCACTTTAAGTTTCCTTGGCGCCGGTTCCTCCTCGACCTGGCACGCGCTTCCCGGTCGGGTCGTGAGCACGGTCGGCAAGCTCCTTCATCGCCACGAGCCCCCAGCGATCCCGCCGCTCGGTTGGTCCCGCCACTCGGACCGACACTGCATTCCTTCCGATAGAGGGCGGCTCCGCCGCGGATGTCGCCGCGACTGTCTCAGGTCTTGGTCTGCTTCAAAGATCCGCCAGGACGACTGCCCTCTCTCTCCTGGGTGGCCAACGACTGACGTCCGGCCGAGCCTCCCGCAAGGCTTCTGCGACTTCTCCCACTACGACCGAGGCAGCTCTTCCTTGCTCGTAAGCGCCTCCGAAAGGCCGAGCAGCCTTCTTTCTCACGGCACTCTCGGCCAGTAAGCCGGAGGAACATTGACTTGTCCACCGCCGATGTCAAGGCTGCAAGTACCGGCCTGTCGCCATTTTCCGGCCAAGAAGATGCACAAGAGAAATCCCCGGCCAAACTTACCGGCCTGCCGAAGGGACTCCTGAGCAATGGACTTCTCGCTTTGGACGCCGGGCGTCAACAACAAGGGTAAGGTCGGGCGTGATCCTTCCCATCTCCTCCTCCAAAGGCCCCAATCCAAGGCTTCTGCTGCCGCCCGTGAACGAACGCATGGGACTTCGTCGGGCCAGCCAAGTCGGGCGGGGCGATCGGGCGATCGCTCGACTTCTGATTTCGCCGACTGAACAACGCCTGGTGGCGGTCGCGCCATCGGCGACACTCGATCGGGCCGGGCGGCGACCCGGGCGGGTGGTAGATCTGCCCTACGGCTGCCAACGCCGCTGATCCCGCTGCTTTCGGCGACAGTTTCTCGCGACTTCCACTGGTCGGGCAAAGACGGGAAGGCAGGTCGGGGCAGAACTCCGCCGCCTCACTGTCGACGACGGCAAGGCGTAAAGCATCGGCCGACGGAAGCTTCTCGCTTCACGCAGCCGTGATCCGGCAGCCGCCTGTGATGCGCCCTCTCGCAAAGATCCCTCGCCGACGGCCTCTACCGCGGGAGCGATCTCGAACGACTTCGCTCCCGACAACCACCGCGACGCCCGCGGACAGATCGGGAGGGCGGTTCCTCACCGCCGAGTAGGGGCTCGCCTCCCTCTGGGTGAGGCCCTCTGCAGGCATGGTCGGTCAGAATTGCAAGAAGTCAAGACTGTGAGGAATTGGCAAGTCACTTACCGGGAGGAGTTTAACAACTGCACTGACGTTCTTTGCCGACTCCCCGCAAGGAGGCTTACAGGACCCAAGCGCTCCGCAGGATAAACCCCGCGCTCGCGGCCTTCTGGAGGAGCCGCGGCCGCTCCCCGCTGATCGGGACCCTGCCGCACAGACAGCCTCGCGACTTTCTCTCCCTCGCTAAGAACGACTGCCACCCTCACTGAGGTCTCTTCCGAGGTCTCCTCCGAGACCTCGCCACGCCATGCTCGGTCCGCGCGCTTTTCCTCTTCGGCCTTGGCGCTTTTTTCGCTAGCTGGCGTGTCCGCTTCTTTTTCGGCGCAGCGTCGCCTCAACTCCTTTTTCTCTCTGGGCAGCAAGGGACGGAGATCGCCCACCGAAAGCCGCTGAGCACGCCGTAAGGAGGCGAAGGAGCGGAGCAAAGCAAAAGCTAACAGAGCCGCCGACGTACGGTTCTGCGGATTCTGCGCCGAGAACGGCAGCGCCGCCTGGGGTTCGGTGTCTCCCGCGATGGAGATCAAGTGACACGCTACGAGGATCTCCGACGAGGGAGCCTCCCGGCCCGACGACCTGCAGGGCTCTGGTGGCCCAATGTACTCAAACATGGGACGAATCACCCTTGAGGGGTTGGATGCGCCTTCCATGAACGCATCGAGGACCACTCTTGCCAGGCCCGCCGCTTCAGCGTCCGCGAGCTTTTCAAGGATCAAGGCCCACCTTCTTCCGGCCCTTCGTGTCGTGACCCCAGCCCCAACAGGATGCGGCGTTGGTAAATTCCCACCGGCGAGGTGGGCATCATGTCGAGGTTCCCGGACATGAACCACTCGCTATGCCACCCCCTGCTAGACGCCTGGCAATTTCAAATCGACGAGAACGGTTTAAGGTGGTTGCGCAGCTTGGATCATCGTGAGCTCGAGGAGGCCGGCGGTGTCCGGCGACCTGCCAAGAAGAAGAAGTGGCGCCAGAGCCTAAAATGGGTTCAATCTCTAGAAAGGCCTCACACAAATGGGCCATGAAGACCGGTGAATATGGAGGACTCCATTCGGGTTCAGGTGGTGAACTTCTCCCCGTAATAGTGCAGAACTCCCCTGACTAATCGGAGCTAAGTCCAAGCCCGTCAGAGAAGAACGCCAACAGACTATCTCGGCCCTCGTTCGGGGACCTCGGCCCTTACCGGGCGAACTGCTACCGACTTCGGCCGCTGAGGAAGGAACTCTTCCTCTCCGCATCGAGATAGCTACCGCGGCCGAGTGCGGTCAACATATCTCCAAATGCGCCGAAGGAAAGCAGTGGAACGACGCCGACGGGCAGAAGCTCCTCTTCTTCCCTCGCTTTTCTTCCTTTTCTTTTTTGCAGAGGCCGCGAACAGAGGGCTTGGCGCCTACCACGCCACCCACTCTTCCTTTATAGGCGCCACGGAATGACGCGCCTGCGTCGAAAATCGACGCCTCACGCAAATCAACGCGTCGCGAAACCGTCCGCCGCCGCCTGCTTTCCTGGTGAACGTGCCGCAGCTCCATTTAAATCCCATTGCGCATTAATCAAGCCCGACAGATGGCCGCCCGGGCCACAAGGCCGCAGACAAAGATCGCTGGCCTCGCGATGATGGAGGCTGGCGCCTGCGCCGAAAGGTATGCAAACGCTCCATCGGCCGCCTCGGAGAGCAAGCGCCTATAGGCTCGCACTGCAGGCTCCGCGACTTTGTGTGGGTTGGGCCGATCGACCACCGAACGAAGCCGCCTCAAAGACGCAAAAAAGAGCGAGGGGCGAGTCGCAGCTGAGCCCCCGCAGGGCCTTCCGCTGGGCTCGGACGACCCAATCACCGTGACTCAAGGCCCGAGACCATACCTCACACTCTCCCGCGAACTCATCGATGAGTAGCGGCCACCGAGCTCCGGTCGGCGGACGCACCTGACAGTCCGACACGGGATCGAGTAAGGAAAGGTTTTTTATGGAACGCCGCCGGGTTTCCGGACGCCCACGAGCTACGCCTGGCTTGGAAACGAACTCCCCAAGGGGGATCGCTAAGGTTCCACTCGGATTACCCGATAGTAGCTCGCACGAGCACGGCGCTCAAACCGACGAAGGTAAACGCGTCGCCACTGACTCAGGACCCACGCATACCGTGGCCTCGCCAGAGTCCGACCGGTAACCCTCGACCGCCTCCCGACCCGCCGGGGCTCTGGGTTAAGCACTCACCGATGCGCCACCGGCTCTTGGGCGGGCACGACCGATAAGCGGCGGCTCGACCAAAGGCGCCGCCGACCTCGTGGTCCGCGCCACTTTTTCGACCGGGTAAACCCGACCGGGCCTCGACCCGCTGGGGCTCTAAGACTCCACGGAATGCCAAGACGGTTTCTTTCAGCCGGCGCGACTTCAAGCAAGGCCGCGCCAACCTAGACGCCACCGACCTCCGGTCGACGATCGCGGCCGGCTAAACCCCGATCGCCTCCCGACCCACTCGGGCTCGGGTTACACTCCACCGGCAAGCGCTACAAGACCCTTTCATGGCATGACCGACAAGCGGCGGTCTCGACTCAAAGCGCGCGACTGTGGTCCGCGGCCGCTGACGTAAACCTCGACCGGCCCCGACCCGGGGTTCGGGGTTAAGACTCCACCTGGAGCCACAAGCACCGTGCTCTTTTCTAGGCCGGCACCTTCCCAGGCAGTACCACGACGACCTAGCATCATCGACCGCCGACTGCTACCGCCGCCAGTTAAACCCCGAGCGGCTCTCCGACCCGCCTCCGGCTCTGGCTAATGACGAGTACCCATACCATGGGTACCCCATCACCCTAAGCACGAACGGGTGACCTATCACGGCGAGGCCCTAGACCACCGAAGGTACTTGGGTCAGCAGGAACGAGCCCTGATCATAAGGGGCCGACTCGACGGTCGGGCGGATTGCTTCCGGCGCGGAGCCAGATACGCGCCGCCTAATATTGAAAGCTCAAGCTTTCCACTACGCACGAGCGCTAGGCTTCCACGCTGTCAGCGGCCGCTTTGTGGCGCAGCTGCCCCTCGACATCCAGACAGGGTAGGCGGCTCTTCCCAAGGGCCGCTAAGAGCCACCAAGAAGTCAAGCTCGCCCCGCCGCTCGGCACACCGCAGAGGAGTACGCCTACCCCGAGGCCAAAGCAAAGTCAAGCGCCATTAAAGCCACCGAGGCCGATAAGAGCACTCACGCAACACGCCACCGACAAAGATTACGCAAGATCAGACGCCATAGAGCTACTAACCCTACCTCTGACGGCAGGGGTTGGCCGGACAAGACAGTGGCCAGACTCAAGACGTGCAGTGCACTCCTCTCCTCGTGAGTCTTCCTAACTTCCCGTAACCTGCTCTCCGCCTATATAAGGAGAGGCAGGCCCGAGAGGAGGGGCGCGAGAAAAGAGAAAACAGCTTCCTAGGTAGCCTCGACTCCTAGCTAAAACCTCAAGGGGATCGGACACCGACCGTCCGCCTCACCTCAGACACCCTCGTCTGCCTCCCCAAAAGATCAATACATTCACACCGCACGAATCGAGTAGGGACATTCGGCCCGAACCAAGATACATCTTCGACTCCTTGAGTCGACTATCCGGGAGAGGGAGAGCGACCCCATCCGACCATACTGTATTTGTTTGCACGAAACACCGACAATAATGGTTGGGCTGAGTATTAATAAGCGCCCTCTCTCCCATGCCTGGAAATGATACCGAATTATAAAGTACGGTGCAAGCCCCAGAGTTTTGGGAGTTAGACGTGGACGCGATTTTAAGGCATCTAGAAATCTTAGCCGAGACTGCAGAGTGCAACCAGCTAGAGGTTAGGATTCCAAAGTGCTACCTGACAGATGACTAAGAGTATGTACAATGTGCTGATATCAGCTGTCTATAAGAGATGCCACGTAAGATGTGCTGATATCGCCGAAGACACCTCCGCAACAACATCTGCCTTCTCCTCTGCTGGCAACCCTGATCTGTATTCTCCTGAGCTATGCAATGAAAAGTGCTTAGATCGGGCAGCCATGGGCTATTTCTCATCCGCCCACGCAGATGTGCAGCTCTGGTAATGATTGAAGTCCATTGTTTCATGTTCTAGCATAAGAGATTTGGGTATTTTCTTTATGGGGTTGATTAGGGATGCCTTGTGAGGGGGCTTCTCTGAAATTCCTTAATGGTTGAGCTATCTCTAATTTCTATATAATTTCTGAATTGTTGAGCTATCATGGTTCATTCGATCATGAAGTGAAAATTAATTTAAGACAACTAAGTTATACATGCATGATGGATTGACTATTGGTTTGCTTTCAAATGTTGCTAATAATGATGGATCGCAATACTCGGCTACTGTTCCAACTGTTTTTACTCATGTCTTTTTCATTGAAAGCAAAAGGCTAATACCACCCAAACCCTGATAATCAAAGCAGAGCAAGGAATAGAGTTGACTGTGCTATATTAATGGGCTAAATGCTAATTCTATATGCCTCTTCCTTTACTCTCTGCAAATACTGTATGACTTGGTATTTTACTACTTCTTTCTACTGGACATTAATTTACTAAAGAACTAGTACTTCGTCATGGAGAACTACTTTGTATGGGACCAAAACGTTTGATGTGCTGTGTGAGCCACTAGCCATGATGATACTTGAAGAGTAAATTCAGTATTCTTTCTTCATAAGTTTTTTGGAAGTAAATTCAGCATTTTTAATAAAACATTCTTAAGGATGGAGATAAATTATCGACTAGTATATGATGACCTTTAGGTACCTGATTTTATTTCCTTTTCGTTATTTCTGGAGGTCCTATTTTGAACTGCCTTAATTTTTTTTCTATTTCTCACTTATCCTGCTGAGGCTAAGAAAGCTTTGTGTGATACGTGTTAAAATAATGTCCCTATGTTTGCTGATCACATGATGCATGCATATGTTCTTTTCTTACCAGGGGGAAGGATCCTCATCCACCCGGTGGTTTCATGAGCTATTTTCAAAACCATCGAGTTTCTTACACCGGAAAATCAGACCTTCTTTCATTTCGTTTTTGAAACCTCTTTCTTTAGATGACTGAAAGTCTGAAATTGTTTGTTAAGCGAGCAAATTCTAGTCCATTACCAAAAAAAAAAAAAATGCAGCCGAGCCCAATGGAACCTGGCGAAGAGCCGAAAGCAGCCCAAAGAAACCCAAAACATGCTACGCTAGGCCCAATGTCACATCACTATGGAGCCAAGAAATCCCAACAGAACCAACCATCCCGGACGCCCAAGTAGTGCCTTGGTGGCCCAAAGCCCACCACAAACTCGTCTAAAAAAAACCCAACAAGAAACTCCACCTTCCTCGCAATGATACGCCATTCCCAATCCGGCCATCACTTCCCCACCCACCCACGGCCACCACCGTCCTGATCTCCGACAGCCGCCAAGGACGCCATGTCGTCCACCGCCGCGGGCACCGCCTTCCTCATCCGCCCCACCTCCGCCACGACCCATCCTCTCCTCCACCTATCCATCGCCATCGGCAGCGCCAACCCCAAATCCCACTTCCTCCGCCTCCACCCATCACGCCGCCGCCTGCCCGTCCCCCGCCTCTCCGTCACACCCCCCGACACCACCAGCAACAACTCCGCGCCCTCGCCTTCGCCTCCGTATACGTGCCCCACTCCGCCGCCGCCTCTCTTATCCAAGTGGTCCCCACCGCGCGCGATCTGGCGGGGGCTCTCGGCGCTGCTCCTCACGGGCCAGGTCTTCCACCGCGTCCTCACGGGCCGCGTCCACCGCCGCAACCTCCTCGCTCAGCTCCGCCGCGTGGGGCCCGACAGCGCGGGTGTCTCGCTCCTCACCGCCGCCTTCGTCGGCATGGCCTTCACCATCCAGTTCGTGCGCGAGTTCACCCGCCTCGGCCTCCACCGCTCCGTCGGCGGCGTCCTCGCCCTCGCGCTCTCCCGCGAGCTCTCCCCCGTCGTCACCGCGGTCGTCGCCGCCGGCCGCGTTGGCTCCGCCTTTGCTGCCGAGCTCGGCACCATGCAGGTGTCCGAGCAGACCGACACCCTCCGCATCCTCGGTGCACAGCCCGTCGACTACCTCGTGGTCCCCCGGGTCCTCGCTTGCGTGCTTGCGCTCCCCGTCCTAACCCTCATCAGCTTCGCGCTCGGGCTTGCCTCCTCGGCGTTCTTGGCCGACGCGATCTTTGGTGTGAGCACCAGCATCATTCTGGAGTCAGCGCGCAGGGCGCTGCGGCCGTGGGACTTAATCAGCTCCTTGCTAAAATCTCAGGTGTTTGGCGCTATTATCGCAGTGGTGAGCTGTGCCTGGGGCGTCACAACCCACGGAGGAGCCAAGGGCGTCGGCGAGTCTACGACGTCTGCGGTGGTCGTTTCTTTGGTTGGGATTTTCGTTGCGGACTTCGCTCTTTCATGCCTGTTCTTCCAGGGTGCTGGTGATTCGCTCAAGCATGCAATGGGTTAAGGCAGGACTCTGGCAGAGGAATTTTTGCTTCATAGCAGCATAGTGTAGCGGTGTACATTGACAAAAGTGGCGTAGTGGATTCAAAGAGGCTAGCATTGCAACATCAGCCACACCCCAGGTGCAATGAATTAATGCTCTTGTGATATCCATTGCAAGTAAACTATTATGTTCTATGTGTGTTGTGCCAAAATGTTGCTCCATCGTTTGCATGTGACTCATGTATAACCTTACAATCACTTGAGAAAAAGAAAAACTGCTTGTGTCCATGTTACACTTGCTAACAGAAATGTAAAGAAACTCTGATATTCCACTTTAAGATCAGGTCATGCAGCACTGTAAAATACAAATTGTTTGGTGAGATATGGTGTTGTGAGAAAACAGTGGTGAATTGGTTGTCAATACTGTTTATCAATTTCAACTTTACACACCAGGAGAGCACATACGCTTCATCAGCCAGTTCTATTAAGAAAGTAGTGCGTATAATCTTCCTTTCGAAGCTTTAGTCTCCTTGGATGAGAAGAACTCCAATAGTTTTGTTGATAACTCTGGGAATACACGAGTTGGATGATAGTCTTTGTCGAGGCAAACAACGTTTCCTTTGGCTTCCAATATGAGCTGGGAGGATATTAAAGTTGTGAGATACATGACGATGCTCAGCAAAATAAAGTTGAGAGGGTATCTGGCATTGTCTCAATTAAATGCTCGATTACTTCTTACACCTTTGATTTGCACCACCTTCACATTGACGACACACCTGTCACCACCCTGGCAATGCTAGATAAACTTTATGAGCTTTTCTGGTATGATGTAGTATATTTAACAGGCATGAATCTGATCAGAAAAATTGTAAATGTCTGTAAACTAGAATTATGGGGCCTATTGCATGATCAGCACATGTCTCTGAATTGATAAACTGGATCTTTGTACCTTTATTTATTGAAATCCTCGAGGAACATTGTTTCAGTTTCAACATTAGAGGTCCTATGTTATCTATGTTTTGCATAGCTCTTCTGGTAGTAAACATACCCTTAAAGGTGCGAAGTACGTTAGCTTTAACTCTGAAAGAGCCATCGCGTTGCCTTTGGATGTCACCGAGTCTACACTAATGCCAAGGCTTTCAAGTGGCTCGTCACGACCTGATACAACCTGAAGTATTGAAATCATGTGAATTTGCAAGGATGGTCTTTAATACTACGTGAAGACCAGACATAACAAACCATTTTGGATGTAACTACTGTAGATAGCGTTGTTGACAAACACCATATTGGTCAAGTTTGGTGTCACGGGCTTTCATCTCAACTTCGAAATACTTCTCCTTCCTAATATAGCAAGCAAAGACACTAATATAATATCTGTGTTACAAGAAAATAATGGAAGGGGAATGGTCTCGAAGAACCTTATATTGGAATCCTAGTTCGTGTTCACCGTAGTGACAGCTTGAAAAGGCCAGGATGTTGTAGGGGCAACTCTGACCTGACACTGGCGGAGATGTGCCTGGCCAAGGTGGCCGGAGCAGGATCTCCCTCCATCAGCAGCGCATACCCGAGGCCGAGGGAAGTGGTGGTTAACGAGAGGAACGAGGATGCCTGGTTGCTGCATTGTGGATATTGGTGATGGTGATGTTGATCATTGGTGGCAATGCTACTTGTATAAGTGATCGAAATTTAGGAAGACGGCAGGTTCGTCAACATTCCTCTTAGACTTTTCAGTCTGCTGTTCAGAGCGTGTACTTTTAAACCAGCGAGTCGAAAACATTATTTGGCCTGCAAATCTGTTCAAATCTCCAGAGCATTAAGTTTATCTTCTGAGTTTGGTGTTTGGACGGGTAAGCGTGCACACCAGTCACATGAAGTAGATCATGTTTAGTTTCAGAGACTAGTCACGATGTCGTTGCCACAATTCAAGCACACCGGAATTGTATTGCCTGTTAGTGCTTATTACCATCTTCTGGCAGAAACTTGAGAAGAATCCTTTGCGTTTTGAGTCTCTCACTGGAACCCATGAAATCAATCACTAAAACTAATGAAACTCATGAATACCGTTCCAACAGTATACCATTGGCTAGTATCCCTCTATATATTTTCTATAGTGGGTCACGACTCCCACCTTATCCACGGGCACTGATTGATCATTCAAAGTTTTTGCTTAGCAGAAAGATCAACTGTGCTTATGCAATGAAGTATCCTTTCGAATGCGAGATTACTCCAAGCAAACCAAGAAAACGATGCGCTGTCTTTACAGCAAATGCAGTCACTCACCAAAATTTGGAGTCAGAATCATGGGTTACAAATGTTCTACAAGGCGAATGTTTCAAACGAGCAGTTACATAGACAATACAAAAATAGAACGTAGCTCTTCATGACCTTGCAACGATCGGAATCTTCCCATACAATTGCTGTTGCGATTAACATAGTCGCTCAACCCTTGCTGTCCTCGGATGAGAAGAACTGCAGCCTGGACAGGAACTCTGGAGAGACACGGGTAGGACGGTAGTCCTTGTTGAGACAAACAGCTGTTGCCTTTGCTTCCAAAATTAACTGCCAGGAGAAATAGGATACGCACAGTCATGGTAATACATGCGTCTTTTGCTGTATAGAATGGTTGCACAGAAATGCCTAAGAGCTATTCATGCTTAAAATAACATATAAATTGTAGAAACTGTACTCCTTCCGGTTTGGTAATATCTGTCGTTTTGGACATAGTGATGGTCAAACTTTTGAAACTTTGACTATTGATATATTTTTAAATATTTAAATTGGATACATAAAAATTATATGTGTAGACTTGTCTCGAGAAGTACTTTCATAATATTATAATTTTATTGGGTTTATAAATATATTATAATAAAAATTAGCAGTCAATGTTGTGTTTTGAAGACCGTGTCGATGTCCAAAACGACAGATATTACCAAACCGGAGGGAGTATATGTTGACACAATGGTACTAAATGGAATTGTTGCCTTAGGTCTATTGCAGACGTGCTTGAAATGTGGGGCGTATCTTATTTTTTCTATTCTGAATCAATAACTGTTTGTTCTACATACCTCGCGGTTAGGCAACTTCTCGATGGAGTGCTCGAATATCATCCTTACACCTTTGATGCTTGCAAGTCTCACCTTAACGACAAACTTGTCACCACTCTAACAGTCCAAGAAAATAAAAAGGGAAATCAGAAGCGAAGAGAACCTATGATACTATGACATGTTGCAGTCTGAACTCTGAAGGTTACTGGTTTCACAGTATTGCTACAAGCATCTTGAATTTTTGTTTGCGCTCAAGTCGGAAAAAGAAGTACATTACTCTCAAAGGCGCGAAGAATTTGAGGTGCAGCTCAGCGAGGGCCAGCGACTCACCACTGCGTGCTACTGCATCTGCACTTATGCCTGCACTCTCAAGTAGCTCATGACGGCCTGCTCAATTTTAATGCATAGAACCCAGTAAGAGATTTTCGATATGTCAGCTAAACCATGGATTATATCTTGTTCAGAAGAAACCATGATTACCCAATGAGATATGAAGTCTTAAGATGCTATCTGAAGCATGCTCACTGACCAAGTGCATAAAGTGTATCACTAGTATGAGATATTCCTTTTGAATTTGTTCTGAACTCACCATGTTGGCAGTAGCTAGCATAGACAGCATTGTTGACAACTCCAAACTGGTCGAGTTCATAGTCGCGCACCTTCATCTCCACTTCGAAAAACTTATCCACCCTGAAAATCACAAGGACTAACAACAATGTCACACAGTCAAATTCATGTGCATTCCAAGATCAATTGAATGAACGAAGCATAGTTTTCAGGATATCGTCCAAAGATACCCAAACCATATAGTACATCAGTACATCACTGACGTCTGAAGGCATTGCGGGCATGATTTCTAGCTAAAGACGACACAGAACGTGGCAGCACCACGCACAAATCAATCAAGTATGGCATGAATTTGCAAGCGTCTGTACTACAAGATCAACAAATTTGGTTGATTCCATTCCCAATTACAGCATCAGATTCGCCACGGACGATGCTCTAGAGCAACAGCTGCGTGGCCACAATTTCAACTCTTCCTCTCGTTCCGTGATCCAGACAGAAAATTCGACCACTTTTCAAGTCATCCTCACATGACACATCCCCATGAATCAAGAAGAAGAAATTTCGACAAGAGAGGAGACTTAGGATGGACCTCAGGCCGGCGTGGGGGCTGGCTGACTGAGCGGAGACGGCGAGGGGCCGGCATATGCCTCGGGCGGCGGCGGAGGCGAGCGCCGGCAGGCGGAGCGGTGTAGGGTTGACGACCCAGGAGCAGCTCCGGCGAGCACCGGCGTGGATCGGCGAGGGCGGCAAGTGGGCGTTGGGCATGAGGCGCCAAATCTGGTGGTGCATTGTGGCGGAGTGGACTGGTGCGGCGCGCCGAGGTGCCAGCATGGCCTATGTAGTTGGAGGCGGCCACCCAACCAACATGTATTCATTTACATCGCAGTTTGCACGGTTGTAAAATTAGTCCCTGTCTGCATCAATCAACAGCATAGCTATGCAATCATATGAATAAAAATAAATACGCAAGTAAAAACAATCATAATGCAAGGGAAAAGTTTTCTTTATTAGATTGGTTTTTCTGTACAAAGCAATGTTTAATATATAGAAGAAAAACCCTTAGAGATCAATTCGGATTCGTCCACCAATAAATAAAGTCATTTTATACAGGGACACGGATTCTATCATGTCATAACACTCTCCCTTGAGCGAATACTGCGTAATGCACATGTCTCGTTAAAAACTCTTTCCAAAACCCAATAGGAAAAAAGGATGGAGAAAATAGTATATTGCACTTGCACTCCGTGTTGCACTAATTGCCTCATTAAAAACCTTCACGTGAGAAACTTCAGAAAAACTCACCAAGAGAAAAAGAGCACAATTCATAATCTTCAAGATATAAACTATGATCTTTATAATCAAGCAAAAGTGGTTATGGTTCAGGGGTTTACTCCTCATGAACTATGCAAATATCTAAGTCGTTTTATTCCAATGCCATTAACGCATCTTTGAAAATAGACTTTGGTAAATATTTTGTGAACAAATCTATTAGATTTTCACATGACTTAGTTCGTATTATCTATATCTCATCACTCTTCAGGAGTTCTATTCTCATCACTCTTCAGGAGTTCATGAGAATAGAAAATTTAGGGGTAATATGTTTCGTGATATTTTCTTTACATAACCCATTTGCATCTGTGTAACACAAGTAATATTATCTTCATAGATAATCGTAGGGGTATCGATGGCATAAAAACCACATTACTTCTGGATATGGCTAATCACACGTCTCAGCCAAACATACTCACGTGAGGCTATAATGTCTGAGTGGTTGGTAGAAATAGCTACCAATGTCTGCTTAAAAGATCGCCAAGAAATGGTTAAACCACCTCAGGAGAAACACGAAACCAATATGAGATTTGGCACTGTGGGAATTAGACAGATAGCCAACATCCATATATCCCACTATGGTTAAGTCTAACCTAGAAAAACAATCCAAGATCTTGAGTACCTCAGAGATATATGAGTAAAGTCTTGACACTAGCTCAACATCTTCTGGTTAGTACTACACTGTTTCATGCTAACAAATTTACTGCTAATGTAATATCAAGCATTGTGCAATTCACAAGATACATAAGTATGGGACTTCAAGTCCTAAGACCTTTTCATTTTACATCATTGGTCTGAAAAGGATCTTTATCCACTTCAAGCGATCTCACAACCATGTAATCTTTAAAGGATGAGATTTATTTATATTAAATCTTTCCAATACCTTTTTGGTGTAGATATACCGGTGTACAAACATTCCTTCTGGGAAATGCATTAACTGCAAGCTTTAAGCAATACTTGGTTTTACCCAAATATTTCATCTCAAATTCCGTCGTAGGGTAAGCACTTGCTTCCTTTATTTTCTCTGTTGTTCCGATGACTTTCAGATCATCAACATGTATTGAGATGACACATAATCCATTCTAGGATTTCTTTATGAACACACAGGGACAATATTCCCTACAAGGACAATATTCCTTCTTTAGGAGGAACTCACTAAGTTGGATGTGAGCCCTCGTCCCCGCTGACCGCTGGGTCATGTTCGCTGGCTTCGTGTCCCTCATCGGCACCGCGATAGTGCGAGTTCTTAGTTTGACTTTGACCTCGTGATTTGGCTAAATTTTTGCTAATGGGTTTGTTGTGCGGTTGTGCTTGCAGCTTGCGGACATCACTATACCCCATCTCCTCACGGTGTCCATCTTCTCAGTGTAGAATGGTGGGGCCGTGCTCTACCGGAATGCCAAGCTCCTGGTTGTTCTATGTTTGATTTCTTGAATGTTTAGGTTAGTTATTGCATTGCTCAAATTTTGGTCATATCGTGCTTATTTCCAGGATGGCAAACTTGGAAATGTATTAGCAGTCAACAGTCTAGGAGTAGGACTGGGGAATGTTTTGGACTTTGGTGAGCTTAAAAGTTGAGATGTTTCCAATTCGGTGGTGGATAGAATTGGTAGGATCATAGGGAAATGCAAATTTAAATTTCTACACTATACATTGTGAGTGCCATGACAAATGAACGTGGTGCTAAAACAAGTTTGCACGCATAAAAAGGAGTTTTGATACGAAAAAAAAAATGTATAGAACACAGGTGGCGAACTAACTCAAGTGGAAGCACGATGCATACGGCGCTAGGCACATGGCGCAGCGGGCGACATGCAGGCAGCGTATGCGCGGAGCGCCGCATGTGGTGCACTGCGTGGCAAGCGGCTTGGGCCGTCGTGCGGGTGAGCGGAGCGAGGCAAGGGGGCGGCACGGTAAGCGGCACAGAGGGAATTTTTTTTTATTTAATATTTATTTTAAATCTTTTTTTCAAAAATAATCTACCGAACATAAAAATAGCAAAAATAGGTGCCCGTCGCCCGAGTATGGGGCGATCGCCCCATCAAGGGCGACAGGACCTAAATGCAAAAAAATTTAGCGTTTTTGCACTCAATCTTCAAATGAATAAAATGGTTCAAGCGATGTCAAAATTTTGAAATTTTTTTTGGATGATCCTGATACATCACTAATATTCCCATAAAAATTTCAGACAATTATCAAGCATGAAGAATTTTTTAAAAATCAGAGACGGTCGCGAATATGAAGAGACTGTTAGATTTTTAAAAAATTCCTCATGCTTGATAATTGTCTGAAATTTTTATGGGAACATAAGTGATGTGTTAGGATCATTCAAAAAAAGTTTCAAAATTTTTCAACATTGTTTGAACTATTTTTTAATTATTTGAAGAAAGAGTCGAAAATCTTGAATTTTTTTTTGCATTTAGGTCTGTCGCTTCAAGATGGGGCGATCGCCCCATACTCGGGCGACAGGCACCCATTTTTGCTATTTTTATGTTCGGTTGATTATTTTTGAAAAAAAGATTTAAAATAAATATTAAATAAAAAAAAATTCGCACAGAGGTATGTGGATCGGCACAATGGATGGCATGTTTGCTCAGAGCAGCACTACAGCAAACCGACAAAGGCACAGCCATTTGATATTTTCTAGTTCCACCACTGCTTTTTTCCTCCCATTAAAGTAGTGATGTCTAGCTTAGAGTGAACAGGTGGATTTATTTGCCTTTGTTTTATTTTATTTTTAAAAAATTTTGGTCAGGAGTTCTGACATTTATTATAAAAGAAAGAACAATACGTATATTTTTTTTATCTTTTTGTCACTTATTACAATGAATACAACGAAGCTGTCAAGGGAAAACTTGGATTCTGGTAGTGCTCCACGGCTGTGTAACTAGATGAAACTTTCGTGTTCTAAGTGCTCTGTTAGCTTCTCTAGTGCTTTATATCATATAATCTTAGTACTCATGTATTCTGTACAAGTTATACTTACATTTAGAGCTCTTTTATAGTGCACTAAATTTAATATGAACTATTCATTCTTTTCGATCCAATGAATCATATTAATTAAAATTTATTTATACTTCTAGTAGAGTAGTATAACAAATCAACGACTAGATCTTATTTTTACTACCTATTATATACTACTAGTATAATGCACTATGAAATTTCTCTATATTATACGCTAAATTTAATATGAACAGTTCGTTCTTAATCCAACGATGCAGTTCGCAAGTTGAATGCATCTCTTACATCAGAACTGACTTTCTAGGACTTCTGCTACGTACCTTGCAGCCTTGCAGGCCAGTTTCCTGGGATGATCGCAATGCTGTGTAATTTAATGGGCTAATCGTCTTCTGTCCATAGTCCATACCAATACTACTCGAAACGAAATGATGTTGACTTGTAAACGTCTACCCCTCGACAAAGTTTTCTTCATCTCTAAAGCCTCGTATATAGACGTATAACGAATTCAATGCTCTCTGTTTAGTTTACATCGGTACATGAACAAGTGTTGTTAACAGTATAGATAATTAGATATAGATCTGGTACACAACTGCGCTTCTACTATGAACAACCACTCAGTAACTAGTCAACTGCCATTGGAAGTTGGAACCGAGGAAATGAATCTATGTTGGAACTAATCTTGTAATAAGAAAGTTTGATTAGGAAGTTTATGATTAAGAGTCCGAGTAGGACAAGGAGGTGGATTAGGAAGGGGACTGGAATCCTATTCCGTTCCTTAAGGCTATAGTTTTTAGTATAAATATAGAGGTAGGGTTGAGGTTTGTATGCAAGAAGTAAGAAAGAAAAATAAGAGAGAATAAAAGAGAGAGTTGTCTCAAAGATTTTGAGTCTCAATTCCAACAATTGGTATCAGAGCTTAAGGTTTTGGATTAATCCGTTGCCCCCCCCCCCCCCCGAGAGGAGGAGACTCCCGAGGGGCGGCACCCCACGGCAGCCGACGAGAAGGCGCGGAGGTCAAGAGTTATGAGACGCCGAGGAGGCTCTGCCAAGGAGTCGAAGAAACCAAGAGTCGGCGTGACGCGTGCGGGCGACGGCCGGCAGAGCTAACAGATTCGCCACGTGTGCAGAGGCAACGCAGAGCAGCAATTCGAGATCGAGTCAATCGTGGCATAAAAGAGCAAGCAACCAATAAAGCAATAGTGTGCATACAAGCTTACATCAAGTGCAAGCAACAGCAATCAGTGTAAGATCAGAACAAGCACTTGATGCAAAGAAGCTTCAAGTAGAAAAGAGACAGGACATCTCATCCGGCGCTTACGAGGCAGAGCAACGACGGGCCAGGAAACGTGCGCCAAAGGGGCAGCCGTTTCTCGTGAGAAATTTTCCGATCGAAACATCTAGCGGGTAGCGACACAGCAAAGAAAGAAAGAAGAAACAGCTTCGGTTCTTGGCGTAGACAAAGAATGACGTCAAGTACTGTCGGTACAAGAAATAAGGAAGTGCACCGCCTACTTACAACAGAGAGGAAGATCTAGCGTGAGCGCAGGAGAGAGAAAGAAAAATTTGGAAGATGCCAAAGATGATGTTGTACGGAGATGATTCGGCCGAGCGTTGTTCCGTGAGTAGTGGCACCGGCGACATGGTGACATTGATCGGGTTAGCGAAGAGGCTACGGTGATGGTGCAAGCGTGATGGAGGCCACAAACCACGGTGTGAGGTCGTGGTCTGTGGAGGCGGCAGTGTAAGACCATTGTGAGGGAGAGTCGGTGCGAAGCCGACGGCAATGATGGTGTGATGCCATCACAAGGAGAAGTCGGTGCGACGCCGACAGCAATGATGGTGTGATACCATTACAAGGAGAAGTTGGTGTGACGCCGACAACGACGACGGTGCGAGACCGCTACGACAGCGATGGTGGTGTGATGCCACTTCAAGGTGAAAGCGGTGTGAAACTGACGACAAAAAAAAAACGTAAGAGGCCGTTAGCTACGAGAAGATAGCGGTGTGAAGTGCTGGGAACGGTGGTGTGAAACTACCAAGAGATGATTCTGTGAGAAGTCAACAGTGATGGTGTGAAGCCATTGTCGTAAGGAAAAAAATTAGCGTGAATAATTATGAGTTAGAAAGTAGATATTACAAGATTAGGGGGGTGAATGTTGGAACTAATCTTGTAATAAGAAAGTTTGATTAGGAAGTTTATGATTAAGAGTCCAAGTAGGACAAGGAGGTGGATTAGGAAAGGGACTGGAATCCTATTCCGTTCCTTAAGGCTATAGTTTTTAGTATAAATATAGAGGTAGGGTTGAGGTTTGTATGCAAAAAGTAAGAAAGAAAAATAAATATAGAGTTGTCTCAAAGATTTTGAGTCTCAATTCCAACAATCTATACCGTACTGGTCGCTTTATACCATGCTAGCTGTTGTATTCTATGCTTGTGCTGTACGAATGAATCTTTGTCTGGTGTACATGATCTGCGATGCCAAACTGTTTCAGACATCTGGTGTGAGCCAGTGGTATCCGTTGACGAAGCTCTTGCCGAGGAAGGGGCGGGCGGCGAAGTAGTCGAGCTCCCGCGCCCACGGCACGCCGTGCACGGCGCCGGCGCCGGGGCCCCAGTTCCTGTACATGCCGAAGAACGCCGTCCTGCACACCGAGAGGCAACAACCGCAAGCGTTAGCCGGGGGCCGGGGAGCTGGCAGGTCAAATTTAGCTCAGCTTGTGCGTGCTGTGATTCCCAAGCCTGAGTAGGAATAGGGATATGGGTTTCTACATGCTCTTGTTGCTGGTGTGGTCCCAGTCGTCCCATCCGCCGGGCGCAATGACGCTGTCGAAGTACGTGTAGGCGTACACGATCCGCGAGTACTGCCCCATGGCGCGGCCGACGTAGAGCCGCCCGGTGCCGGTCACCCGGCAGTTGACGAAGGCGAAGCCGGTGCGCTCGCAGGGCCCGTGCCGCCCCTGCGCTGCCACCGAGCCGAACCGCTGGGCCGTCGAGTGCAGCTCGCAGTCCTGCGGGGCGCGCGCGCTTTCAGAGTCTTTCTCCGTCGCTTTCAGTATGGCATACGCACGCATATACATGTGTAGGCACGTACGTAGTACGTACCTTGTACAGGGAGCGGCCGTTGCCGAAGATGAAGTCGATGGAGCCCTCGACGTAGCAGTCGCGGAAGTAGTGCCGGCCGGCGTCGTCGCATAGCGTGTCCTGCGCGCCGTAGAAGCCGCAGCCGAAGAAGAAGGACTTGTCGCCGGAGATGCGGAACGCCACCGCCTGCCACCCTTGCATGCCGGGCATTGGTGCCGGAGCCGTGTTCTGTCAAGACATAGGAGAAACCCAACGTCAGTCAGTTGCAAACTACACACCAACCTCAAAAGCGAAATCCACCGAAAATAAGAAGGCGTTGCTCGTTCCAGGCTCCAGCCAGCTGCCTCTCGCCGTAGCCAAAAGGAGCCACCTGCTCTGCCTGCTCCAAGCAAACTCGAAGTACTTGACAACATCTTTGTATAATTAAACGGATTCAAAATCTCAAAGGAACAACGATACACACAGACGGCAGCATATGCAGGCTGTACACTTGTGACCTGAACTTTGTCTGTCTTTGCCTCGGCACTGCGCTGTAATGCTGCATGCATGCACCACGGGGCACGGGCACCTGATGCAAAAAAAAACCGCATCTCTTTCCCTACTCGTGTCTTGTGACTCGCGTACTTGTGTTGCGTCGTGCGTTCATGGACCACTGGCTAATGACTGCTACTACTCACCTTGAAGCTGATGTTTTTAGCGGTGAAATAGTTAGCGAGAACGGTTACTGAGGCGGTGTTGTAGGTGCGGAGCTGCTGCCCGTCGGGGCCGCGGTCGCTCGCCCGGTCGTGCCACTCCACCACCGTCACGTCTCGCCCGGCGCCCTCGAACGTGATGTACGGCTTCGACGCCGGCACCACCACCTTCTCTCTGCGTATACACATGCACCCCAGGGAAGAACTAGTCAGAAAAAGCAAGTAACAGCGCGCGCGCACACAGAGACACATATATGTCTTCTTGATGTGTTTACATGAGCTAATTAGTTAACTCTTACATGTAGGAGCCGGCGTTGATCTGCATGATGACGCGCATGGTGTTGTTCTCCGGCACGGAGTCGACGGCCTGCTGGATGGCGAGGAAGTCGCCGGCGCCGCTCGCGTCCACCACGACCCTCCGCACGCCCACCGGGTGCCTGTACCGGCGGGGGACGTGCCTCGTGTACTCGCACGTCGCCTGGCACGCGAACAGAGGCAGTAGGCTCGCAAGCGTACCTGCCAACACCAACACGAGCGCCCGAACCATCGTATCGCTGTATCAATTACTAGATATAAAGCGAGGATTCAGTGCGTGTGTGTGACAATGTTTGTGTGAGCTGAGTGATAAGGTTCTTTGGTATCTGTGTGCTCGTATGTGTCTTGTCACTCTAGCTTTCACTCTCTCAGTCTCTCTCACATACACACACACTCTCTCTCTATCTCTCTCTCTCTCTCTTCACATGCATGCAGAATATATGGCGAGGAACCGAAAGCTTAAGCTAGCTGCACGGCCGAGAGGGCTCGGAATATATAGAGGTCAGAGGGGAGGAGCAAATAATGGAGGAGGGAGTCGGTAACGCTCCAAATGCTAGCTTGCATGCAGCGGCCTGGTTTGGAATTTTCTGCCTTGGTTGGACGCCAACGGTCGTGCTTTCGCTCACTTTCACCTGCTAGGCTGCTAGCTAGCTATATTAGCTAACGTATAATTCTGCGTTAACATTAAGCAGAGCTGGAGAGAGAGAGAGAGAGAGAGAGAGAGAGAGAGAGAGAGAGAGAGAGATTTTACCGACTTTGAATCTTTGATGAGTGGCCGGCAATTTACAGCGGTGAAATCAATTCTGCAGCCTCCAGACCACACAATGCACGTACTTAGGTCTTGTAGCACTATCAGTGTCTAAATGTCTAATTCATTCGATTGGCTACCTTGGCAGCCTTCAGCAGCTTTTTTTTATAACAGGTTTCTTGCACTGAACAGTTGCAATACAGGCACGAATAGTGCTTCTATACTTTCCTTCTCAATACAAGTTGCACAAAATTTAAAAGAAATGAAGGGATATAAGTAATCATCATCTACTATTCATTCATGTTTTAATATTTATACAACTCTAAAAAAAAGCATAGAAGCACATCTCGCACCAGTAAATTTTTGCACCTCACTTAGGTTTGAGTCTATATATATAAGAACATCCGGATAATGTTTATCAAATCCCTGTATATAAACCGTAGATACCAAACCACAGTCATATACGATCGTAGTGATAAGCAATTGCGTCAAAATATGCGTGTGACATATCAGCTTTTCCAAAGGGATGGTCCCGATGTACCGTGGGCCTCCTCCCCCAAAAGGTAGATGGGATCGATGGAGACAGAGCGTACATGGGTAGGAGGGCACCAACAGCATGCTGCATGCATGCAGATGCAGTGCCGATAGAGCTCGCGCGCCTCCCTGCACTGTGTACGCCATGAAACTAAAAAATTATGAAATAGCCACTGCCTGCCGCTCAAGCCGTGCAGTACAGGCCCAGGGCCCAAGAAAATGCCATCGCAACGCACGAGATAGAACGGCACGGCCTTCTGCCACCTTCCTGTCGGTCACAGGCTTACTACAGCCACGGCATAATACAAGCCACACTTAACAAAATGCACGCAGGAACCTTTGAAGCCACGGTGCCGGTAGAACTTAATTGGTTACAGTAAACTAATGCAGGCACCTTGATTAAACGGCAGGAATGATCCAAGAATTAACGTGCACAGGCTTGCCTGTCGCGCGCGCTGGGTGAGGCCGGCCTGATCGAGGCGCCCATGCCACGCGCTGCGCTGCACGCACATGCCGAGCAGCTCAAAAAAAAAAGAAGAAGAAGAAAACCTCGCGTTGGGAGGCGCGCGCGGCATGCCGGCCGGGCGGCATGGTGTGCCCCGCCGCAAGTAGCAAAGCCGGACGCCCTTTCTATCGATCCCTCCGTGCTCTTTGTAGCGGTTGGTTGGAGATGAGAGTTAGTATTGAAAGGCTAAACTTTTCGTCTTTGATCCCTGTTTTCTTCTGGATTATGGGCACCATATCAAGACCGATTACATCGACTACCACTGCCCTATATACTGTCTGCCTATGAGGACCACAGAATAAACCTTGCCTTTTGGGTTGGGATCCATGATCCATCCGGCTTTACAGTGAGAGGGGGGAGAGAAGCCGCGTTTGGATCGGCAACTCGATCGGCATTGGAAAATCCATAGACATGTACCCCCATGCCAGTTTCTCACCCTCTTTCCTTTCTAGTGTTCAGGTTTGATGAATGTGCGAATGCATGTTGGTGCAGCACGCAGCATCGTGGAACGAGGATTCGCTAGCTCTGTCTGAAACTGCGTTCCGAGAAGAACGTTACGCTTAGCAGAAGAGCAACGTCGAGCAGGTTAGGTACCGGTGCATGCACACATGGAGCAGAAACTCTTGGAAGAGGGTGAACCGGCCGTACCATTCCTCGATGTATTGCGATGCAACCAGCCACGGGCGGGCGGCTAGGCATACGCAACAACGGTCACTGTACGCGCCCGCGGAGGCAGCAGCAGGCGGGCACGCACGGCGGTATGGCCGGCGTGCGTTGTCGCGTGCGAAACGATCGAGCAGGTGTGGCCTACGTACGTCCTGCGGCAGCAGCGATGACTTGCGATTTTGTACCTAGGGGGCCGTGCCAGGAATCAATACCATTAGGGTCATTCTTACTGAAACACACCAAAGTTATTACTACAAAGTATCGTTTGCTATTTGCCTATTTCTACGGGTCTTAATAGCAGCGATTAAATTAGAAAAAATTTTGTTGGGGGTATGCTTTACAGGTATAATTTTACAGTTTTGTATAATGATTTTGTAAAATCATATATCCAACACATATATTTAAGATTTACTAAAAATATAATACAAATAGTTATAACGTATTAGAAAAAAAAAACCACTAAAACCGAAACCAACTTTATCAACAGATTAGATCTACTAGAAAGATGGTCTCATAACACTTCTAAATTTCTAAATTTTTAGTGTTAGGACATACCAGCATCTCTAGTTACGTGACTCCCACTTTGGATCCACCATTGCTTGTACCGTAGCAGGGCGTCTCCTTGTGTAGCCTTGAGAAAAGACGGTTTTAAACGTTGAAAAGTGTCGGGCCGCAAGCTTTAGCGAGAATGACACATCAGAGAGAATCGGAGCTGGCTCTCTGAAACAAACAAAATCCTAAGGAGGTGTGGCCCACATGCAATCTCACCTTTTCGTTGAGGCCACTGGGCTTGAATACTCGCTCGCACTGATGGTTATTTCAGAGAGCCCTTATATTTATATTAATAGCTCCACGATAAAGTATATAACTACTCAGCTTTCTATACTAAAAATTCTAGAAGAACAACACGGCACCATAAGTCCTTAAGTGAATGAATATACTTGATTTTTTTTATCTTCCTCGTGGTAGATTCCGTGTCTTACAACAATATCATAATTGTCGACAATCACAACAACAAAAAGTAGATTGCCAATGATCTCCATTAATATGTAGGACATACCCCTTGGTAGCGGTGTTTTTCATCAGAAGAAAATCAAAGGTGATTTATTTGCACCCTAACTCAGCCTAGTATTGATCTTTGGTGTAGGCGTCGCCGTCGTCGTCCATGTGAGTCGGTATGATAAAATCCATGAAGGGTAACGAAAATCCATCCGAGCAGTGGTGGAGCTAGGATTGTGCTAAGCCTCAGACCGAAAACTAACCGGCTATAACTAACACCATATATATAACTAAGTGGCTAAAATTTTCTGTTCATATATAAAGAGGCATTCACTACTGGTAGTAGGAATATACCTTGGCCATAATGTACCCTAGCTACCCTAGGCCCAGCTCCACCCCTGCAGCCGAGAACTCATGGGAGAAGAACTAAAGTAGAAATTGATCTAGTAACGAAAAAAGAAATAAAAAAACTGAAATTACTTCTGAAAATCAACGGAACCCCCATATACGCAATGTCGACAAGAATGCCGGAAAAAAGGGGAGAGGGGCTAACAATGAATTGACGGAGTCGCAGTCGTGACTCCGTATGCAAAAAATGTGACGGATGAAGCATAAAAAGTAGGGAGTGTATAGGCATCATCCGGATATTTTTGTCTCAAAAAACATCCAAACTTTAGACCGTACGATCGAAACACACATCCCTAGGATCAACCCACCTCGAATTCAGGGGGCGTGTATCGATCTGAAAGCAAATCCAATGGCCAGGAATTTGGATGATGATTGCTAAAGAAAACATCCGGATAAAACTTATCAAAACCCTAAAAAGTATTACTTAAATTATGTTGGGTGATATTTAGCAATTCTGTTATGTTAAATTATTGGAGCAAGTGTCCACTTGGAAAAAATGGGATACTTTTCCATTGAGTAAACTAAACTTAGATCTAGATATTTACACTTCAATTTCAGAAAACCCCATATTTTGCAAATCTTATCTAGTTCACAGGTTAAAGAAAAAAATTATTGCGGAAAACTTCATGGTGCGGCTAGGGCTAGGGTGGCGACGAATTGGAAAGGTGGGAATGGGGTTAGGGTTAGGGGCAAGGTTAACAATATTGATTTCAAAAAATTACTCAAAAATAAAAAACATTGGATCAAAAATCGTTAGAAACTGAAGGGTTAAAAATTCAAAAATTTTAAAATAAAAAGTAAAAAAAAATAAAAAAAAATGATCAGTTTTCACCGAAAACCGACCGGTTTTCACCGAAAACCGGTCGGCTTTGACCGAAAATCGACTGCCTGCTGACCACTGTGGCACTGCCACATGATTTTGACCTACAACCGGTCAATTTTGACCGAAAATCGATCGGCTTACGTCGCATAATTTTTTTTTAATTTTTTAATTTTTTTAACTAGACCGGTTTTGGATGCCGAACCATTTTGATGCAGTCGAAAACTGTGATTTTCAACAGTTTTGTGAACCCTAGGGTAGCCAGGTGAGGTGGGTGTGTTATGCGTGTATATGAATGTGCGGGAAGATCTAGGTTATTAGTTTTTTTCCATCCGATGGCCACAAAAATCGACTAATTTTTGAGAAAAAAAATGTAGTTGACTGATATATTTTGAGAAAAATTTAGTTGACTGATATATATAGGCAGATCCTTAACATACATGATGTACAGCTCAATCGAAATATTACCAGTTATATGAAAATATTGCAGTACATAAAAACAGTAATAACTATACTACAACATTTATGCATAACCAGTTAACCAAAGACAACATCCCCATACGAGTTGAGGCAACAAACATACTTTTTCGAATCTGGAGCTTAATTCTCATTCATCAATGGTAGGGGTACAATGAAAGAGCAAGCAATCATCAAAACAAATCGGGCATTTGATTAAATCACGTGCACCATTGCTGCTCTCAGAAGCTTGTTTGACACAGGATGAGCTGCCCGATTACAATCACGACGGGTGAAATCAAAATCAAAAGAAAAATTCCTAAATATCTCCTGGACTCGTATACTCCCTAAAATCACCAATAGTAAACACCTTTGCGCATGGTGGCATGAACACCAATGATTTTAGTTCCTAAAAAAAAGGTATGGTTTCCGAAAAAGAAGGAAATTTCATGTAAATACCTTAGGCTCCGTTTGGCATTGTGGTGGCCTTTCAAAAGTACTTATTTATTTCTCCTTTTGGATATCACAGTTAGTTGAAAACACCTTTTTTGAGCTTGGATAGTAAAATCTTACCCGAATTAACAAAAGCCTCCTAAATAGATTTCACAGCATAGCACAAACATGACCGTTAGCAAGCCTGTTTACTGTCCTCAAAAGAAAATCAGTTCCTACAATATATTGCAGACTAACTGCTTGGCAATGAGCCACCCACTTAGATCTATAGTAACAACAATTGTCGTATCTAACGTCTTTTATCAAGAAGAAATATGGCACCTTCTGGAGGGGATTATGGAATACAGCTATATTTGCAAAAGCTTTATTTCGTAGTTTGCAGCGTCGCCACCCCGTGAGTCTGTCAGACAGACGTTCAAACAGACGTCTGTGGCTCTATGCTACTACCAGACAATTTCTTGTCTCGGTAATAGAAAGCTTCCTCCGTGCTATCGCGTTTCAAACTTCAGGGTACAGGTAGGGAAATAAATTCGGTGAAAGAACTGTGCAAACTCCTTTCTGTACATACCTGATGCTGATTAATACCACGTGGATAATCATGTAATCCAACCCTACGATATTAAGTGAGGACTTTGAACTCACCTCCTAACTTGATTCGATGTAAATTTAATTGCTTGAACTCACCTCCTCATTTAATATCATGACGTTTTGCAAAATTGTCCACGTAGCATCAATCGACGTTAGGTATGCACAAGGAGTTTGCACACCTTCTCCACCAAATTTATTTCCTACAGGTAGAGGCAAAAGCATATACAATAGTACACAGAGTTCGGTGAGTATTTGCAAGAAAACTTGACAAAAATCTCAATCCTTTTTCATCACAGTGGAACTGAAATATCAATTACAGGAAAGCCAAGAATGTGTTGACTATTTTTGAGGAACGGTAATCAAGAAACAAAAAAAAATACTCTAGAATTTTGTTCCTCTGCAGTTCCACACCCAACACACGCGCTCGCATCAAATTCCCCATTCCCTTGCCCCTGTATACCATCATCTACACGTCTAAGGGGACAATCACGGGTTCCAAAGGGTCCAGATGGTGTTAAAAGGTGCAACTGTAGCTCCCACACGCTGCGGTTTACTTGTACAACTGATTGGCCATCAGAATTGCCAGCGTAAATCAGGATTAGCTGATCAAATTGAATGACACTGGAAGTGATCATATGTATATGTTGTGCCACACCTCAGTAGAGCTTTGTGAACTCGGCAGTCTGGTTAGGTTCTCCAATTCTAAATGCATCCCTCTCGATCAGGATCTGCATGAAGCTCATTGTCTTTACCAAAGATGCCCAAATCAAGGGCGCACAGCAAAACGCATAGGCGAACACTGCCAAGGCCCTGACAACACCATTTAAATACCAAGGGAATGCCATCACAAAGAGTGCGCCGATGATCGCAAACCATGTCGTGAGGACGGCAAGGGGGTGAAGGAGGAAGACATTGATCACAATGGAAGAAAGAGAGAAAGCGCCAAGCAGGTACAAGGGCCAGCCTAGCAGCGGATGCACAGTCCGGGGGGTGAGGAAGAAGGGAATGGTGTAAGCTGCAAGTATGGACCATGCTGCTACTACTCTGAGCGTGGTAAGTAAAAATATAGTACTTTTCTCCATTCTTCTGTTGTAGCACATCTTTGACAAACTAGGCCGTGCTAGTCGGGTGACAGCAATGACTCCAATGTACAGTAGAGCCTGGATTAATACCACAGGTAGCTCCGATGAATACCTGTTTTTCATCAAGTTCACAATTCGTCAGAAGATGCAATAGACATTCTGTGTTTCAGAAATTAAAATTCAGCAACATCAACCAACACGGCAATACTGTTGTAATGTACTTTATCCTTTTAAGAAACTAGCAAATATACCCGCACAACTGCACGGCTAGATATTGATACGATTATCTTTGATATATAACTATATTGTCTATAATTTTATATTTTTTATATAACTCTAATATCTATATATGATTAATATGCACCGTTATAATCTGGTCACACCAAAATAAGTGGTGGAGATCCTTGGACTCGTTCTTTTAATCTAAGCCGTTATAACCTGGATCCGCTAGAAAGACAGCTAGATGTTTTCTTTTAATAATAACATCCGATGGTGGTTGCAATTAGGGTCCACCAGATTAAGTGGACTCTTTCTTTTAATCTAAGCCATTATAACCCGGGTCTGCTAGATATTATGGGCCAGATGTTTTGCTTTTTTGTGAGAATTTCTAGTCTATTTCTCTTTTTTCTTAGCGACTCTCATGAGCTTTTAATATATAATAGATGCAACAGGCTGAAAGCACCATAATCCTCTACTTTATGGAACTTTATCCCATGGTTATTAAAGCGATAAGGCGATGCAAGGCGACTCACCACTTTTTTACCGCCAAAGCGCTTAAGGCACGCGGTGATGCCATACACACATCCTAACCTAGTGTAGCATCAAATTAAATCAGCAATTTTGTAGGTTATGCATTCCTTGAGTTTGCCGGTTCTTGAGCCCATGTAGCACCCATGCTCCTTCCAATTTATCTTCTCCCATATAGCACTCATCCCCGTTGCAAGTTATTTTATTAATGTTTGATCATCTACTGCTGCTGCTGCTGGCTACTAGCCTACTACTACTATTACTACCATCCCACCCCAAAGCTCTCCTACTACAACTACACATTGGGCCTGCTCCTGGCTACTAAAACAGAGAAGAAAGCAAGAAACAGAGCAGAGCAGAAAAACAAGAGAAAAGACTAGATCTACAAACGGGGGAAGAGGAAGGAGGATAGGGAATAATTACAGACCACGGACAACAACGCCGCGGGCTGGCTCATCGGGGCGGTGGAGGTGGCAGCTTGTCGGGAGGGCTACGAAGGGGAGAGGGGGAGCAGCGTCGCCTTTGCCTTTGCCTCTCTCTGCTTGCCAGTAACTCCCTTCTCTAACCTCCGCCTTTTCTCCTCGCTCACCCTCTTCCCATCCCCCCCCCCTCCCCATCACCTTCTCCCACACCGGATGGGGACGGGGCGGTGAGTAGCGTCAGTTGACAGCAGGCGGCTGGCCCCGCTCTCTATTATTCCGAATCACCCACCCAGCTCCCGCTTATGGTGTCTGCCTCGGCTTCCCACGACAATGTATGACGCCATGGCGACACCTTTCCCATAAGGCGGACGCCATGGTGACACCTGTCCCATAAGGCGGACGCCATGCACAGCTCCGGCAAGGCAAGGCTGTGACGCAACCCCACCACACCCCACGACCGCCTTACCGCTTAAGCGATGCTTTGATAACCATGCTTTATCCCAGCAATGATAAATACACATGATAATTCCTTGCCTTGTGCAACTTTATCCTAAAACACACAAGCCATGGTAATGCACTGCCTTTATGCATCTTTATTCTAAAGAAGACAGGAGGCAATCCCAAAGGACATGTCACCAATAACATCAATACACACTAACATGAATGATACTATCACCTGATCATAGCAACTATTCATTATCTGCTATGGCATTCGAAAAAGATACTTTTAATGCTAGAATTTGATGCTGCAATAGAAATATGTAAATCAAAAATCAAAAGAAAACCACTCACCCTAAGTTTTCACGACGTTGCTCGTGCCAAGAAAGCCCCAAAGGTAAAACTGGCCAAGACCACCAGTACCATGGTTTAAACCATGGAGCACTCGGAAATGTAATCACACTGTTCGGTCCACACGGAATACTCCAGCGGAGCTTCAAATCTGAAAACAATTTAGTCCATTAGTCTTAATCAACAAAAAGCATGAGCATATGGAATAATCATATACCAGTACTGATACTCACAATAGTAAGATGCATCCATCTGATAGCCTAGAGGAAGGCGATAAGTTCCAACAAGTTTGGTACCATTAGCTGGTGGATGGAACATTGATTGATCAAGCAAGTCCGGGAAATAGCTAGCAAGGAAGCCTTGATCTGCACCATCTGGGTTTTCACGGCCAACGGCTAGCTCATGTAGCATATTCTTAAAAACGTCCATCGAGGGCTGGAAACAAGACAAGACCATAGCTGAGGACATCAAGCTCAAGGGCCAGATTCCTTTGTTGGACATTATATAGTTTTGCTTTTGGTAAAATACATCAAACAATGGAATATTTGGTTCAGTAATAACTGATGAGTATGGCATTTTGTGGGTGCAAAATATAGGGGTAGTCCGAACCATTAATAGTCTGCTTACAGTACAGAGATGGGCAGGTAAGTTGGTCTGTAGAATACAAGGGTTTAACATTTAGAAACTTATGTAGAATACTGCTCTCTGACACACGTCTTAGACAAATAAACCTATTTTTGAAAAAGACTATCAAAGAAGTACAGTAGAATTCCCAAGAAAATTTACCAAATTTGAAATAAGCTTGCAGCTTCAAACTGAACCAAAGGTGAAGAACCAGTTGACAACAAAACTACATAGATCTTTTCTTAACCATAACGAATAATGAACAAGCAAGTATCAAATGGCAACTAGATAGACCATCCCTAAACTGAAGTACTGAACAATAAACAATGCCTTGGTAGATAAAAAGGAGGCTGATTCATAACAATTCCACAGATCTGTAGAAATTAAAACTTTTTGCAGAAGGAAGGACATGCCTGCCGATTGAGTAACCCTACCTGAAGTACAAAGAGGCCTGTATGGAAGATACAAGGGTTGATGAAGACAGCGCAGAACTGGCCACACTGAAATAATTCATCAGTGTTCTGGAGGAAAATGTTGTCAGAGTCGAGCATGACAACTCGATCATAGGAAACTAAGCTCCAAGCATACAGCTTGTTTAAAGTCAACTTGAATCGCATGTTGAAGTTTTCTTGTTTTTCATAAGGATTCTTCAAATTCTCCACAGAGACTACCTTGACACCATCATCTTTCCTAGAGAATCAGTTGGAGATACATAAATCATAAATCACAAACCGAATCAAGACCAGATGTGACACAAAAAGAAGGCACACTTCAGCTTATGGAAAATATATTTAGTAGCAATAAATGCACGTTACATGCTTCATAATACATGTAGATTCTAGCAATTGCTGGACAAATATGTGCTGCATCCAAAAAAATCATGCTGCTTCATGCATTTTTTCAATAATCATTGTCACATGATAAACGGGACTCAAATTTCATAAATTTGGTACTCACCGAGCAATAGACATAACAAAGTGAAAGATACATGTCTTATTACCCACTCCTTGGTTCCACTATATACTGCCACTATTGTTCATTCCTGATTAGTTCAACTTTATTAGTGCCCACAACAAAATACTATAGTGTTATAAGTCACAGAACTCAATAATGACTAAACTTTGAGGCCCAACATGACTACCAACTTCAATTAGTATTCATATATAGTATTCAATTAATGGTCCATTAGTTAAAGCCAACAATTAAAAATGCTCAATCTGGCTAGCAGTTGGATATTTGATATTCTCAGGAACGGGGGAAAAGGTTGGGCCACTGCCCACTAGGATACAAAGAAAGCTGACAAATTCCACAAAACCAAGCTAGTATTCCCTGAAACTGTAAATTCTACGGCGACTACTAACAAGCCATAACAAGGACAAAATCAACTCAGGTCGACATCCACATGTGGCCACTTACGACAATACAATATATTTACATATTACTATAGTGGTCCAACTATTGTTCTAGAACTATGCATCGTAATCAACTTCTCCAACTACCAAGTAGAACATTAGGCTGTGGAAATCAACAGGTCAAATCTCACAACCTTTCAGCAAATATCTAACAAAGGCCAAGTCAGTAGTCCAACACACATACGGTTCTATAATAAATCATTAGCAATAAGCTAAGTGCAATTTGCGCAACTATTGGTGATGGAAATTCGCAGCTCAATCTCACAATTTGTCAACAAAAACCTCACAACCTGGACACAGTATTGCTCTTAACAAACTTTAAGGCTTTCATACTGCAAGTCAACATGAATACGGGAGGTACCAACCGAAAGACCGTAACAAGTACAGGAGACCATCTCCGAAGATGCAAGCAAGAGCAAGAACACATCCATCTCGCCTGTTCGTCCAAAAGTACTGGAAGAAACAGTAGTTAACAGGACAAGGCGAGAAGGACACTGATGATCCGCACATCAGAAACGTTCCGGAAAATACAGGGAAAAAGTGCAAACTGTGTGTCACAGCAACAGAAAGGCATCACCTTTAATACTGGAAACACCTAATGCTTAAGGAAACGCGCCAAAAGAAAATCAAATATGAGCCAAACAAGGAAGACGATAATCTAGACATATACTGTGATACTAATCAAACAACCATTCATTCGAGTGGAATAGCAACGAAGGTGCTCGACTAAACAACCAAAGCCCACACGAATCAGCAAAACGTAGTTCAAAAACTGCATCGAACTACGGCAGGGGCGTCAACTTAAGAACACAGAGCATAAAAATAGCCACAAATTTGCAGCAAACAAGAAACCAGGCATGAAGTCAATTAGTCAAACCCTCGGAGATTCCAAAAACAAAAAAGTTGCATCAAACCCCGATTCAAGTATGCCAACCAGGGCATCAAAAGGACGTCAAATATGGGACACCCACCCAACGATCCGAGGCATGCCAACCGAGGGTGGCAGGGAGAGGGGGGAGCTTACAGCGCCTGGACCCAGCGCGGCGGGACGTCGAGGGACGCGATCACGACGCGGTCGGCGTCGGCCCCGAACCTCCGCAGCGACCGCATCATGACGCGCGTGGCCACGTAGAACTCGTAGTCGCGGGGCGTGCCCATGTACATCATCGCCGCGTACGCGTGCCGGTGCCCAGCCGGCGCCCCGACAACCTCCCTTCCCCCCTCCGCACCCGCCGCCACAGCAGCAGCCAGCGCCTCCACCGCCACCCACGCCGCGACGAGCCACCACAACCCTAGAGACCGCCCGCAGCCCCGCCCCATCCCGCCGGGAATCCTCCTACGCCCAGATCTAGCTACGGGCGGGGATTGCCGGAGCCAAGCGAGAAGCATCACCGGACGGCGGCGAGCCGATGCGGGAAGCTCAGTGGGAATGGCTGGAGGATTCGGTCGCCGCTCGCGGGTGAGGTGTCTCGGGAACTGTAGTTTTTTTTTCTCTCTTTTCTTACCCTTTTTAATTTGACCTCAACGGAATGGGAAAGGTCGGAGGCTGTGGACTTGTGGAGTGGAAGTGGGTGCAGGGCAGGTTTCACTTTTCGACGAGTTGAATTCGTTAAATTCTTCCTTCGATTTATGGTTCATGTTCAAATTTAAATGTAAAAGTTTTAAAAAATGTATTCAAAAGTTTTCTAAAATTAGTATTAATAGCTTTATGATCTCTGGTGTGTATATTTTTTTTGAAAAAACAAAGTTTGAAACTTATAACATTTTTTGCAATTTTCCTCAATTTTTCAACTTGTCACCGATTTTCACAGAAAATCACTCGAAATTCATCGTTTTTCTAGCGGTTTTCGACTTTTTCGTTCGATTTTTGGTCTGAGTTTGACCAAATTTTAAATTTGTTTGACTTTCGAAACCGTCCGATTTTTTATGAATTTCGATACCGTCGGCTCATCGAAATCCGATGTCAAAACGGTATTGTTAACCCTGGTGTAGGGATGGCCCAAGCGACCAGGCCCCCATCCCTCGGTCTCTAGGAATTTCTCTATTAGACAACGTAGGTAGGGGAGTTTTCTCTCTTACGAGATTATTAACGAAGAAATTTGTCCTCATCGGAAAACAAAAAACAGATACAAAGATGTTTCACCGCTCCCCGTCTCTATTATCTGGCCCCGTCCCACTTTCCTAACATTATCCCATCGGCTCCCCCCAAATCCCAATCCCTATCCATTCCCTGTCGCCGCTAGCCTCGCCCTCGTCGTCTCCGTCTGCTCCACTTCCCCTACTCCACCTCGCCCTCTCCCTCTCCCCCTCTGCCTCATCCTCTTCCCTCCGACTCCCCCCCTCCCCTCCCCTCCCCTCCGTCATGGCCGCCTCACCCTCTCCCTCCGCATGCCGAGTTCGCCGAGCAGCACAACATCGGTGGGGCGGGTGCACGCGGCATTGGTGGCGCCGTGGCGACCTCCCCCTCCCCCTCCACCATGGCCACCTCGGTGGCGCGGGTGTCGATGGCCACCCCCCCTCCCGCTTAGCCATGGCTTGCTCGATGACTGGGGCACGTGGTGAGCATGGCGCGGGTGTCGATGGCCGCCTTCCCCTCCGCCATGGTTGCCTCGGTGGTCGAGGCACTTGGCCTCTATCCTTGACGTCGACTCCTCTCCTCTCTCTAAGAATCGATGCCGGACACTTTCCCATCCCACACTGCTGCACCACGGCACTAGTGAGTGAACTTAATCTCCAATTCCTTATCCTCCTCGAGAACTCCCCAATTGACAGATTGGTGCTTTGTGATTTGTGCTTGTTATCGGGTATGGCTCCCAATGAGGGACCCGATACCCTGACGGGGACAGGGAACAGGGCGAAGTGACCCCGACGCCAGGTGCGAGGGCGAAGAACGAGGGATTTTTCTCTTTTTGAGGATGAAGATGTTCCACCACTTCTCGCTAGGGAATGTCTTCATTGCCATCCCTAAGTGGGAGTAAAAATGGCTATCCTCACTTTTATAGACTTCGTGCAACTTCTATTTAAATTTAAACTTTTTTAACGTAATTGTAGAAATAGCACTGTATCGACTGCGAAAGTGCCAACATGCGACACATGTTACTTACCGCGCTTTTGCACCGTGGAAGAACCTTCAGGGCTTGGTAGATTGCTCTGGGAGCTCGGTAAGTCCTTCTACAATGCGGAAGCATGGAAAGTAATATGTGTCGTCCGTCAATGTTTTCACAATCAAAAATAAAGTTGTCGGGGATTGGGTAATCTCCGTATGGACTGTTATCCCCCAGCAGTGAGTTTCGGCCGACCATACATGCCCTTAGATGATGTCTCCAAGGAGGACCCTCGAATAGTATAGCCGGCTGGTCCGCCCGATTGGACTAGACTCAATGCTTGGCCACGAGCATTCTTGCTCGGCCCCATACACTCATGCTTGGTCCAGGCTCGCTCGCGAACATACAAACTCGGAAACATCGGGCAGAGCAGGGAAACTCCTTGAGCGTGATCGGAAGGTCATGTTCGCCCCCCCCCTAACGCCTAAATAGCGATAGTTACGCCACAATTTGGAGCCGTTAAGCCCACGACGGGAACGTGGCGAGAATCAAGCCTTCAATTGCAGCCACGGTTAATGCAGTAAAGTGTGCATTATTCGGTTACAGTTATGATAGATATTTTGTAAGCTATAAGTATCCCCCAGATAAACCAATAAGGGGGTGGGTCATGCATAAACACATTGACGACAAGCCGGAAGCAAGACACACGCACACGCGAACCTTCCTGTAAAGAGTTCGACATCAATAGCAAAAACCATTGGAGTAGAGTTATTATCTCCGTTGTGTGAGGCCTGAACCAGTATAAACCCTTATCTACTTTTCGAGTATCCTATTCCCTCACGAGTATTCTTCAGACGCAAACCATCCACTGAAAAAGAGACCCGTGTTGATCCCTTATTCAACAAGTAAACTCGGCCGGGGCACGTTTCCCAATCGTCGACAAAAGTTATTTTTATAATTGTGTTGTAAAAAGGGCCATGACGATTTCATACAAAAGCGATGCAGTACTCCGGAGACAGTAGTTCCGCTAGTAACTGGGCGGTCACGTGAAAAAATCCGGTGGTTTTGCATAATCGCAACCAGTTAAATGATTGGGTCAATTAATCAAAGCAATGCAAGTCGGTTTAGATTTTTTATTTAATATTTATTTTAAATATTTTTTTCAAAAATAATCAATGAAAAAAATTGCAAAAATAGGCTCCCGTCGCCTGGATATGGAGCGATCTTCCGAATATGGGGCGATATGGATCTGGATGCAAAAAACGACGTCTCTAAGCGGCCATAACCGTCAAGGGACATATCGCCCCAGTATCAGGTGATAGAGACCTAGATGTAAAAAATTTTTGCGTCCAAGTACCTATCACTCCAGTATCGGACGATAGGTATCTGGATGCAAAAAGCTTTTTTGCATCCAGGTCCTTATCGCCCGATGCAAAAAAAAATTCTAACCGACCGTTACTTCTAGCCGTTATGTTATCCCCTATCGCCCGGATATGGAGCGATCGCTCCATATTCGGGCGACGGGAACCCATTTTCGTAATATTTTTTTCCCGTTGATTATTTTTGAAAAAAAAATTAAAATAAATATTAAATAAAAAAATTTGAATCGGTTTAACCCAGGTGAGTTAGGCTCGCTTATGGGTCGAATTGGATCGGTCCGAGCAAACTGGGTTAAGACGAGTGGGCTGACCTAAGAAGTAAAACTGTCTGGCGAGACTAGTCAAGGAAATCAAACATGTTTTTTTGTCACTAGCATTTGCTAGGCAAGGTTGGGTAAAGAAACCAAACATACCTAACCTTCAGCTTAAAAACATTACAGACATACGTACGTTTAATTTTAGAACTACAGACATACAAACTCAAACGACCTAGGAAGTTAGATGGTTAGATGTGCGGGTGTACATCTAACCCACCAGGCTAAATCCTAGACTCTACGCTAGTGTCTATTAAATTTAGAACTACAGATATACGTACGTGTTCAGTGAGGAAACAAGTGATCATGTATCATGTTCCGTGAGTCCTTTGATGTCTACGATAAACTCCCAGCAATGTGCAGAGGATACGCATGTGTGTGTACACATGGATGACATAAGTGTGGTGTTGTTAATCTCTACTATTCTAAAGCAGCATTTGGTGGCAATGGTCCGTTCTTCTCATGTCATTAATTGCTGCTTAATTGCTCTGCTTAATTGCCCAACGCAAGAAACGAAGCATTGCTTTAATTAGCCAGCTTTCGCAAGAAACGAAGCGTTAAAGATAGATTTTTGATCTTGTGAAATACTCCCTCCGTTTGCATTTGTAGGGCGCAAAAAAAATTTCGCTAAGACCAATGAAACAAAGCCAAAGGAGTAGTTTGGCGTGTTTGCCCCTAATTAGTGTTGCTAATTAAGAAGGCAGCCGTCCCTCCGTTTCTTGTGCGCCCATCAGTCCATGCATGTTCCGTTTCTTGTGCGCCCATCAGCCCATGCATGCACTCGCTGCGCTCGTCGCATGCACGCGCTCGTCGCCTGCGCGTATAATTGCATTGGCCATGCACGTATTCGTCAAACGCTCGTGCGCGCATGGCGCGGTCGAAAATTTGGCTGCGCGAAAATTTGGCCGCGAGAATCAAATGAAAGAACTTCGCCCGCGCGCACATGACGCGGATTAGAGTCCAAAAATCCATTAGAATGAAATTTGGTTTCGTAATCCTTGGCGCCCAAAAAATAGAGTATAAATAGAACAAGCCCTCATGAATTTGATCGGCAACACCTCTGACTCATCTTCTCTTTGTCAATGGAGAATATAGACTTAAACGAACCAATAGTTTGGGAGGAGAACCAGTATGAGAGTCGTTCAATCATTGATTTAACCAGTAGCGGTGAAGGTATGTTCTTGCCGTACAAATTTCTTTGCAGTTCTTGGCGATGGAGATCACCAACTGTTTCTTCTTTCGTGCATGAACAGATGTAGAAGAGCAAGGTGCACAAGCTGGTGACGCTGGGCTCGGCCATACCGACACTAGTCTCAGCCACGGTCCTCACACCGTCGCAGGTGCTGGTTTGAACGTCTGTCGTGGCAGCGCCAAGCTCGGGCTGGCCTGTCGCGGTCGCGGTGATACCTTCGACGTAGGCCGCGGGTGCGGCAGGCTTGGCCTTGTCGGTCGCGGTCGCGGTGATACCTTCGACGTAGGCCACGGGCGCGGCAGGCTTGGCCTCGTCGGTCGCAGGCGTGCACGGTTGCAGGGGCTCACTGGGCGTGGCTGCAGTGCTGGCGTCAACCTCGGCCATGGGCATGCAGGTACTAGTTTCAACATCGGTCGTGGCAGGCTCGGGCTCGCGGGTAGCTTTCGCGCCATGCTCGGTGGAGATGATGCTGGGGTGTCCAATGTCGTGGACGTAGATGCAGAGGACTCCGTCGACGCCGGCACCTTCGCTATGGTATTTACTCATACACACTCGTATGCTTGTACTTCCGTGCGTGTGTTGACGAGAGCACGTGTTTGTGCACTAGACCGGGGAGGAGATCGCAGCAACAATGGCCATAGGCACCGAAGGGAATGTGCTCCATGAGGGTGATGTTGTGCATGGCGAGATGATTGATGATGAAGTGCATGGCGAGGACGGATCAGGCGATGTCGTGCATGGCGAGGAAGACGTTTCCCAGGACGATGGCTATGTCATGAGTAAGTCTTTATTAGTACACCGATGAAGTACTCGTAGTACTAATTCTAATTCTTGTTCTACTCCTAGTACATGAGTAAGTCACTACTAGTCGTTCTTTCCCAACAACATGGCATGGGTAGTTGATATTGTGTCTCTCGTTTTGTAAATCCAGATAAACCAAGAAGGAAACAATACACCGATGAAGAGCGACATATGATTTATACCATGCTTCTAGAGAGAACAAGCTTTGGAATATTAAAGCATGGTGTCACTAAGGCCGTTGCAGATCAGACGGGCATGCCGTTAAGAAATGTGCAGAGGATATGGTGCCATGGAAAGCATGGTGGTGGGTTACACGGAGTGTTGAGCAAGAGGACAAAGAATTGTGGCCGCAAGAAAATAATGGTTGATCCCGAAGCCATTAAACAAGTGCCGTTGCGGAGTAGAACGACTCTCAAAGATCTGGCAAATCAGCTACATATGTCAAAGACCACGTTGTTTAAGCGGTTGAAAGAAGGCAAGTTAAGGCGGCACACGAATGCGATTAAATTTACTTTGACTGAAGCTAACAAGAAATCTAGGGTTCGTTTTTGTCTATCAATGATTGACCCAATTAGCTTGCCGCAAGAACCAAATTTTCACGATATGTACAACATCGTGTACATAGATGAAAAGTGGTTCTATCGAACGAGGCAGAGTCAGAACTACTACTTGGCGGTAGACGAGGAGGATCCGGAAAGAATGACACAAAGCAAGAACTTCATTGAGAAGGTCATGTTTCTTGCGGCTATTGCGAGACCAAGGTTTGATGGTGATGGTAATGTGACATTTTCAGGGAAGATCGGGATATTTCCATTCACTTTCGTAGAGCCGGCGAAAAGGACTAGTGTGAATAGGCCTGCCGGTACATTGGTAACCAAGGTATTGCCGTCAGTCACGAAGGATGTTAGTCGTGAGTATATTGTGAATAAGGTGCTGCCTGCCATCAAGGAAAAATGGCCTGCAGATGAACATGGTACCCCTATATTCATACAACAGGACAATGCCAAGACACATATTCCAGTTGATGATGTTGATTTTTGTAATGCGGCAAGGGCTGATGGTTTTGACATAAGGCTAATGTGTCAACCACCAAACTCCCCTGATCTAAATATTTTGGACCTAGGCTTTTTTGCAGCACTTCAAGCATCATTTGAAAAGTCATCTCCAACAAATGTTCAGGACATTGTTGCGAAGGTGAAACAAGCATATGATGATTATCCAGCGGATAGGAGCAACCACATTTTTATCACTCTTCAGTCTTGTATGATAGAGATTTTGAAAGAAAAAGGGGGCCAACACTACCGTATTCCACATCTAAAGAAGCAGTCACTACAGAGAAACAATGCTCTTCCAACTAGGCTGCAATGTGACAAAGAAATTGTGAACGATGCATTGGAGTACCTCGGCCAGTAAGATTGAACAAATATTCTGATCATGGCAAGAATGGTGTTGTTTCCCTACTGATTTTGTACTGTGATTTTCGTCATGTCAAGGAACAATGTTCGTATGATAAAAAGCTCATATCATTAGGTGCACTTACAAGCATTTTGAAGAACTACCAGTGCAAGCATTTAAATCTAACCATCCGCCAAGCACTTATCTTAACATACAGCAAGCACTAATCATCTAATCAGTTCATACATCACTTGCAAGCACTTAATCTAACCAGCCGCCGAAACACTTAGAAAAAGTCTCATTGAAGTCTTCGACGGCTTCATGCTCGACCAATTCGTCCACAGCTTCATGCACATTCATGTCTTCAGGCTCCATTGATTCCTCATGTTTGTACCACGGCGACGACGGCCACTGTGGCGGCGATGGCGGCGGCGACGGGCGCGACGGCAAAGTGCACGGTGGCAATGACATTATGAATAACTCTATCTCACGATGGACAACGATGGAGTACATATACATCCACACTTACTTTGCTCACAACGTCATATACATGCACTAGTGAGTACTCATTTTGCTCACAACTTGCTGGCGGTCTGCATGCATGCGATGGTGAAGTACGAAGCGTTTGCATGCTTGCATGCGGAGTTACTCCATGCATGCGTACCTGTAGCAGAAAATGAAACGTCACGGCAGTGCGTGCCTTGCAGTCATAGCAAGGGGTATAGTAGGAAGTTAGATCCATACGCCCAATAAATAAAAATAGTTCTAGAAAAACTACGCGCCCTACAAAAGCAAACGGAGGGAGTAATTTTTTTTTTAATCTTTATTTTTCGTTATCAATTTTGTTTTTCGTAGCAACGCACGGGCATGTAACTAGTTATGTGTATGTCCGAGTATATCCTGTAAAGAACTCACAAGCTTCTCATTAACTTAAGCTCGCCCTTTGTTGATATTTGAGAAGTTTAAACTGGGAACTAGGGATGGCAATGGGTCCGGATCCCTCTGGGTCCAACCTCCGTGGATCCGGACACGAGACCCGGACCCGAAGTCAGTCACGGGTCCAAACCCGGACCCGGATCTGGACCCGACGGGTACCCGGACCCGAACAACATAATTCTATTTTCATTTGTTTGAGTAGCTAAAGTTTATAGGATTTGATTAAATTTTAAGACTTCATTACCCGGATTAAGAAATAGACTACATGCATATAATATGAAAGCAACAGTAAGCAACAATAGATGGTGTTTGTTATCTACAATTCTATTTTATACAATGGACATTTTCTCGTCGGGTCCGGGTCTTGGTACCTACGGGTCCAAAATGAGATCCAGACTTGGACCTGGACCCGGATCCGGACTCGAAATAATATACCTGTGGTTCCAAATTTGGACCTGGACCCACTGGGTCGGGTACTCGGACCCACAGGCAATTTTGCCATCTCTACTGGGAACAAACTTTCCTTAAAAAAAAATGGTATGACTAGTTTGAGAGTAACCTTAAAATAATAAATTTAAAAACACCTTACTAGGATACCATGTGTCATCTTCTCCATCCACCTTCACATTTCCTCCTTCTCTCTTCCCTACACACTTTCCCCACCTCCTTCCTCTCTAACGCAAAAAAAATTAAATTAGAAATTTTTAAATAGGAAGTTTCAACTCAGAAAAAATTCAACTAAAAAAAATTTAAATGAGAAAGTTTCACTAAAAAAGTTTTAAATCAAAATTTTCAAATTACAAAGTTTCAACTCAAAAAATTGTAAACAGGAAATTTTCAAATTAGAAAGTTTCAACTCGAAAAGTTTCAAATAAGAAAGTTTTAGCTCGAAATATTTTAAATTGAAATGTTTCAAATTAGAAAGTTTCTACTCAAAAAATTTCAAATAAAAAAGTTTCAACTTTGAAAACTTTAAATTAAAAAACTTTCGCTTCGAAAAGTTTCAATTCAAAAAAGTTTCGGTTAAAAAAAGTTTCGATCTAAAATTCAACTCAAAATTTTGAATTCAAAAAAGTATAAATAAAAAAATTTCAAGTTGGAAAGTTTCAACTCAAAAAAAATTAAATTGAAAAATTTCAAATTAGAAATTCAACTCAGAAAATTCAAATCGAAAAGTTTCAATGCAAAAACTAGATTATATTCGACAAAATACATTTGAAGTGATTAAAATACTTATTTTCAAAAACTTGGTGGAAATTTTGAAATACAAAAACTTGTTGGAAAGGAATGGAGGAGAAAGGGGTTGATACCAAGTGTTACGATAAGAGAGCCTTTGGGAGAAGGAAGGAGGTGGTGTCACTTTCATAAGAGATAGCCTTTTAAGGGGGAAGGAAAATGGAAGAATGAAAGTGCTATCACTTGACAAGAAGATGTCCTTTGAGCATTTGAGGTGAAAGAGAAATAGGGAAGAAATGATATACTGCTACTTGTTATAAGAAGAAGGTGTCATTATCAAAATTTTGGTTAGAATGTTCTCAAAATAGCAATTCATAAAAAAAAAAAATCAGGAACAACCTTTGACGGAAGCATGAATCCACTATTAAAGATACAAGCCGAATTGTTGCCGTGCCCACAAACACGCTCAGAATGTGTTTTCACAGCGGAATTGTCACCCGTCACCTCGCTACAATGCACGCTCGTGTAGATGGAAAGATAGTCTTACAAAGAGCACACTATCTACGCGTGCGCGTGCGTGCAGCTCGTCAGAGTAGGCTGTAGTGCAGCTCAGGCTAACTAGTGACACTGCTAGCTAGCTAGCTAGTATGGATGGCGATCAACAACATGTCTCGGACACGGTGGCCGCCAACACTCACAAATCTGGCCGGACTAGGTCGCTGACGACGAAAAAAAAATACAATGACTTACTGATGTTCTCGTACATTTCAACTGGCATAAATATGAAGGACCGGAATGATGATTAGAGAAGTGAATAATCTCAAATAATTTTTTTTTACCTATTGAATAAGAAGAGCCTACAAAAATCTTAAAGAGACAAATGAGATAAAATTTGCTCTTAAAACTTGGTATACATCTCCTTACGGATGCCAGGAACCTAAACCAACCTTCAATCGCGAATATTGATATCAAAGTTCCAACATTTTCTAAATCGAATGAGAAATGCACAAAGGGGAAACAAAAATCAAAATCTTGGTTTTGGACTTGCTCGTGGGGGTTTTGATAATCAAGATGATTGTTGATATCTTCTCACTTGTCACAGCAAACAAAAACACAAAAGGTAAAAGCCACAAACATAACCTATAAAAATATCTTCGTTTTAAGCAAAAAAAAAATTCGATTTCTTACACAGTTCAAGAAGAGATATACCTAAATGATTGAGATATGATCCGACCAAAGATTCATCATTTAGAAGGAGGGGAGGCAAATCCAAATGTGTTGAATATAAATTGCGAGAATTTAAATTGTGAAAATTTAAATTGCTAAATTTATAACAATGTAAATGCAGAGAGTAAATTCAAAATAGTAAGGAAATAAATTTTTATTTATTGGGTGAAAGTTTTACAAAGCTTCACAACAAGATAGACAAAACTCCTAAGAGTACAAAAACCTTCAAGAGGAGAGAGTTATCCCTACACCTCTATTTGTAACATATTTGAGTCATTCTACACCTTTGGATGAGTTGCTTCAATCCTAAACAACCTCCAAGGGTTAGGATGAACTCACTCATCCATACATGGGCTAGCTCAAAACCCACTAACATAACGGGTTTTGCACGTTTCTCAAAATGAGCTAACTTGATCGCTACTCTGTCCTCTAAACCACAATCCAATGACTCTTCTTGATTCGAGTAACTCCAAGTTAGCATCCAAGCTGTTCCCTTATCTCCTAGACCCACAACAACTCCGTCTGTGGTCATCCTCCAGCGATCCCCGACCGTATGGACCTTCGGCACACCTCGCCTAGTCCCAGTCATCCCTCCACCTCACTATAACCTAGCACCGTCGCACTGTGTCCATCAAAGACAAGAAAACACATCACATAGCTTTGCTCACAATATATGCATTTAATCATCCCAAAGAAAGATTGCAAAAATCAAATCTCAGATTTAACCATCACAGTCAAATGCCTACTGGAGGGCGGTCGTACCGCAGGCCGGCACTACCACTCCCCAGTAGTCGGTAGTGCCGCTTGGGCTTAACCCTGTGCGAAGTCTTCTCTGGAAAATAACTACAACGTCTTTGGCTGGTACTACCGCTATGCTCAAAGCAGATGTAAACCCGATAAAATTGCAGGCCGACACTACTGCCACCTGGGTTCGATAGTGCTACAGGTCGGTACTATCGCTCCCAGGGCCAGTAGTTTAGCCTGAGACATGTACAACTCAGTTTGCTTCATTTTGAAAATTCAATTTAAATCAAACTCAAACCTGAGCACACCTTGCTTAAATATGATCAAATACTCATCACAAATATGGACAGACCTTCACATGGTCTTCCAAAATACATATAGACATCCAGGAACTGATTTTCAGTTGATTAAAAGGCAACTTTCAGTCCCTACTAATAATCTACCATACGGTCAGCAAGGATAGAAATCCCGATGAAATTTCAGCGAAATCTTGGATTTCGATCTCCTCCGAGATTCATAATCCCGACAAAATAATAAAATTTGAAGAAAAAAAATTCAAATGCTACAGTGATTTTGAACATTTTCAATGAAATTTGTGTAAATGTCGCTGAGATTTCGATTTTTTTGACCGGTTTTCTATTTTGGACCAGATTTGTTGTGTTACGATGATTATTAGTCTTTGCTGCAGCCCGTCGGTAGGGCGGTGCTCAACCGCAACATCGACAACTACTTCATTGAGAACGAGCAGCTCGCCTTCTGCCCCGGGACCAAGCATGCGCCCAGCTACCCCATCCCATCCGCCACGCTCAGCGACCGCCGCAAGAAGGTACGTACCGTATATACGAGCTCTTGCATGTCACAAGTTGCTTAATTTGCTGATTGATCGATCTGTTGTGCTTGCACACATTGCAGGCTGTGATTGAGAAGGAGAACAACTTCAAGCAGTCCGGGGAGAGGTGCCGCTCATGGGACCCAGCAAGGCGCGTGCAAAAACTGACAGCAAATCATGCAAAGCTTGATGAACCTATGGATTGAACTGGATTGGATTGATGGGTTTATACATATGCAGGCAAGAGGAGGATAGAAACGGTCTGAATGCTCAATTTTGGGAGGATGAATGGGTTAATGGATCCCCTTTGGCAAAGCAATTTTTAAGACTTCATAATCTATGCCTCACTTATTCAAGCTTATATTAATTTGAGAAGAATTCAAAATTGTAGTTTACTAAAACAAATATCCTACTTGCTTTGCTAAGCATACCTAAGAGTCATGAGCCAACTTGTAACATAGAGCAGAATTGTGCCTTCGCTCCAACAGCTCGCATGTTGCCTCACAAAAATTGTTTGATGAGTAAGCTTGAACTTTGAGGGATCTGCAAAAGTTAAATACGACATAAAGTTGCAAATCAACAGAATGAAGTGTGTTGAACTAGCTTGAGGAGGAAAACCAAGATACCTCTCCTCTTATTTTCTAATTCAAGCTTTAAGGTTCCATTATCCTGAAAAATCCTCATGACATTGTCACAAGCGTTGTGATGCAGATTACGCATTTCTGAAGCAGACAATGTAAAACTTGAGGAGGAGAATTTAATGACTTATGTTATAAGCTATTTTGAAATTTTTCCCCATTCTTCAAGCCATGGGAGTAGGGCTGGAAACGAACCGAGCCCGGCTCGGCTCAGCCTTGAGGTGAGCCTAAAAAATTGGCTCAGCTAGGCTTGGCTCAAGGTCGGCTCGCGAGCCTGCTCGTTGGCTCGCCGACCCAGGGCATTTTATCATAAAATTATCTAGGTGTAGTTTGCAAAAGCTGACTCCACCATTGATTGTAAACGGATTACACTCCCTAGTGGGGATTGGCTTTTAGTTGTACATTATTCCTCAACTAGCCACATCGCCTAACACAACTTAATCCTATTTAAGTCCAAATACAAGCACAAAAATTGAAGATTACCTTTGCACAAGAAATAAATAGCACACCTTAATAACAATGATTGCAATCACACCAGTACACCACAAACTATCATAATAAAAAGCAATCCCATGATGCATTTGTCGGTTGCAACCTGTAGAAACCAAATATGAATAATAAAAAGTTTAACTAAAAAACTAAGAAAAATGTACTAAAATCTACACTAACATTTGATCCGATCCATATGTTTGCAAGGATTAACTATTTGAACCAATAATCCAAGTGTCCAAGTCCAACATAAGTTTTGAACCTACAACTACAAGTCAAAGAAGCTATCTGAAATTAAATATTTATACAATAATTCATGTATTTGCAGTAAAAAATTCCCTGCATGGGCTGGTCCACCGAGCCAATTTGGCTCGCGAGCCAGCTCGGTGTTTCTGCGAGCCTAAAAAATAGGCTCGGCTCGGGCTCGGTCCGAGCCATGAGCCTGTGCGAGCCAAGCTAGGCTCGGGCGAGCCCGAGCTGAGCCACGAGTAGGGATGGCAACGGGTGCATACCCGTCGGGTATTGGCCTCCCATACCCGTCCCCACCAGATGAAAAATCACCCGTTAATTCACCCATACCCGACCACGGGTAGAACTTCTTCCCCATACCCATCCCCGTTCGGGTCCCTTTCACCCACCGGGTCACCCATACCCGCTCGACGGGCGACGGCTCACTGAGAACCGAGACACCGATCTCACACTCACTGAGAACCAACTCACCTCCTCCTCCTTGGTCCTCCCAGCCCGGCAAGTCGGCAATCGCAGCGGCGCGTGTGGTGACGACGTGAGACCCCGCTCAACGGCGACGTCTCGGCGGCAGCTTGGCGCGCCGCTTCGCCGCTGCGCCTCTGCGTCCTCCGCCCGCAGGACCCGCTCGCCGCGGCGCCTCCGCTTGCGCCGCCCGCTGCCCGTATGCTAGGGTTAGGGACGGTTAGGAACTTAGGGTCTAGACTGGGGGATTTGGTGATTCACTGATTCGGTTCGGTGTAGGGAGGGATGGCTGAATTGGTCCACACTCCAGTACTCCACTCGATTGAGTGACTGGGCCTGGGCAGCCTGGGCTTGGCCTCTTGGGTCGCTTGGCTACTAGCTAGTTGGGTTGGGTGGGGTACACGGATAAATGGGTAAACGGGTACGGGTGCAAGTACCCCGTACCCGTACCTGTCATACCCGATGGGTGAAGGTTTTCTCCCATTAAGGTACCCACGGGTATGATTATTGGACCAGATTTGCACCCTAATAGAGTAAATACCCATCGGGTATTGGGTTTCGGGTACCCATTGCCATCCCTAGCCACGAGCTTATTTTTCAGCCCTACATGGGAGACTATTTTACAGTATTTTGCACTATCATAATTTTTAAAAATTTCTCAAGCTTGATCATCATCTAAAAATTTTATGAGAACATTAGTAATGCATCAGGACCATCCATAAAATTGCAAAATTTTATAACATGGTTTGTACCATTTTTCATTCGGTTGAAATTTGTCGACCAGCCTTCAGTAGCACTATTCAAATTTTTGAAAATTACTCAATCTTGATCATCATCTCAAAATTTTATGGAAACATTATAGATGTGCCAGGACCATCAATTTTTTTTCAAAAGTTTCTAACGTGATTTGCATCATTTTTCCTTCGATTGAAATTTGCCAGTTAGCCTTTTATAATAACAATAGCACTGTCAAAATTTTTAAAAATTCCTCAAGCTTGATCATCATCTGAAATTTTTATGGAAACATTACTGATGGGGCAAGATCATCCAAAAAAATTTCAAAATTTCTTAACATCGTTTGAACCATTTTTCGTTGAGTTGAAATTTGTTGAGATTTCAGCAAATCTCAGACGAAATTTCAGTTTTTTTTTTTGGCTGAAATTTCGAAAATCTCGGTGGGAAAAATTCCGGATTTGAATTTTGATTTTTGAATTTCATCCGAAATAATAAGATTTTACTAAAATTTTGGATTTCGAAAGGTGACGAGACGTGAGCTAAAAGAAAGTTGGAACCTCAACGGTCAGACACTCAAAGTTCGCAAACTGGTGTAGTGGTGTATGTGGCCAATTCATGAATTTTCAGAATTCCAACAACAGTTCGATCAAGGCCAATATCTACCAGTCCAATAAATTATGAAATCGCGTTGTCTGTCCGAAGTATTTGCCTGTCATTTTCCGGGCAGAGCGGAGTTGAGTTGACATTAGAGGGCTCCGAGTAGACTTAATCAGGTGTAAAGACTTAACGAAAACGACAGTAGGACAAGCACTGGTTTGCAATGGTCACAATTCTCAAACTCCACCAAAAGATTGTTAATAAAAAAGCATGGAAAATGCAGGCTGCAAGAGCAAAGGTGTGAGAAAAAATTTCACCTTCCCCTAGGATAAATAAAAGACGGGAGGTGCTTCTATGCTTTTCTTTTTTTAAATTGCACAAATATTAAAGCATGAATGGAGGGTACATGGTGATTACTTACCCCTTCGCTTGCTTCAAGATTTGTGCAACTTGTATTGAGAGGAAAAGCATAGAAGCACTTCTCATAAAAACAAATGAAATGGCAGCTTGAGTTCTTTCCAACTAGGATGGCAACTACCTAGGCTAACCACATCCGGCGCTGTGGAACAGGCGCCCGGGAAATGCTAAATTGCTAGTGTCATATCTCCCAAACTAAAACTGATGGGCTACCGGGCTGTCCACTCTTCATCATGGTGATTGTTCCTTCCACATCACCAAGGAATTGAGGAATTCCATTACCTGCAGGACAGTGGGCAAGTGAAACGACCAAATCAGTGATCAATTGACCGAGCAGCATCAGCAAGAACTCAGAAACTAAGCATGAGAACGAAAGGCACTTACTTCGGATGGCTCTTTCAGTGAGTAGAAGGCTTCAGTCTCCTTGGGTGACTGTGAAACCAGAATTCCGTATCCACTGTTTCGCTTGCGAAGCATCTGGTCAAAGAAAAGATGGAAAGAGGAGATGCTCAGTGAAGCTCTACAAATATGCGAGTGAAATGTGCATGTCTTTTCAGGAGAAAAGCCCCTGTGCACCCAGATTAATCCCACAGAACAACTGTGTTGCATCGGTGTACTTATCATTGACGAAAGAAGAAATGGAACCTTGAATGCATCTTCATCGGTTCGATCATCTCCAATGTAGATAGGAAGAACACTTTCAGAATCATCCAACTCGAGTGACTGAAGCAGAAACTCAACAGCCTTTCCCTTGTCCCACTCTATCACTGGACGAACTTCTAAAACCTTCCGAATTGCATACAGGATTAGTATAAAAGTGACGCAGAATCTGTCAGGACGAATGGCACATTGCAGTACTTGGGTGAATGATCACTTTAACCTTCGTACCTTTCGTCCGGTGGTCACTTTGAGACGAGGAAAAGCTTTCAAGACATCGCTGACGAGCTGTGCGACCAATTTGTAATCCTGCAGACAGGCAAGGCGAAAAATGTCAGGGGAACTCGCAGAGTCGCAATTGCTGCAGCAAGGGAGGCAATAACAGTGACTTAAGGTCCAGCTATACCCTCTTGTCGACATTCCGATAATGCACAGATACACAAAACTTGTTGTTCTCTACATTTGCACCCTTAATTGCTCTAGTGACCTCTACTAGGGACTTGGAGACCTATTGTACAAAAAAGCGCATTAGCATTTCCTTCCACATCATACAACGAGCTCGAACAGTTCAACGAGCTGTTAATTGCATTGATTTATGATTAACAAAAAGAATACCTCAGTGATCATAGGTAGAAACTCACTTGCTGGTTGGAAAAGATTGGCTTCTTTGATCTACAATCAAGAGTTCATCAATACTCAAGAACGTTAAGGAAACATGAATACAGTAAATTCAGGAGCAGACAGCAACAAAGCAATGTAGTCGTCCCTGTGATGAAAGAAGTACTCACATTTTTTGTTTTACTTTCAGAATCTGCAGTAGATACCATTATGTCCATCCCATGACTTCCAGCATAGTAGAGCTCCTTCAGCTTTACAAATTCAAACACCTGAACAGGAAGGGGCAAGCAAAAGCATAATATATATAATTTCATACGAGCAGAATTGACACTGACAAAGGCCGACAGGTGTAAAAATCGTTCATACCTTGTCACGGGACCTCCCGCTGACGATTGCAGTAGGGAAGAACTTTGCAACATTTTTCACAGCAGCACGCATCTGAAGGAAGGTTTTCAGATCGAGAATAAACACGCAATACATACATAAAGCAATGTTTCAGTATTAAGCATGTTCATCCGAGATCTGACTCACCTCAGGGGACATGAACGCCTTCTCTGGATCATTAACAATAGGCGATAGAGTGCCATCATAGTCCAGAAACAACGCAATCTTCTTGCCCTTCACACTGGCTATAATTTGGTCGAAAGAAGCTAAAGCAGAAGGGCATTTTGCCTGCAACAAACGACACACCAGTAAAATGCTTTGTAGAAGACAGACAATAGATAACTGAAAACTTAAAGAAACATTGATCTTACCAGCCAAGCATTGTCAGCAGAATCTTCTTCAGATGAAACGTCGCAACCAGAATGCACGTTTGGCTTTTTACGGGTTGACGACAGTGTCATCACACCGAGCAGTCCATCAACGACTTCGACAAGTTTGCGTCTACTGATGTATGTCACTCTCAAGGAAGAGCAGGAATGCCTCTTGGATGTGACTGAAAATGGCATCAGATTTGAAGGCAGTGCCAACACTGGTTGGCTTTCAGCCACAGGATCAGTCATGATAGGCAAGTTATTGCTCATATCCACCGGAGAAATGAAGACGATTAATTGCAAAATGGTGTTTTATGGGATCAAAATTACGTGGAACAGGGTTTCTTTCAACTAGATTTAACCTACAGTCTTGTCAATGAAAAACCACTGCTTCAATGTTTTCTTCTCGGTGTAGGCGAGCACACAGTTCTTTAACAGAAAGTTACCAGAGATCTGATGAAAGAAAGCAACGTAATATTAAACAAAATTGCTGTTACGTAATGAAAACGAAAGATATTTCACAATCACACAATGCGATCTACCTTCATATACTCCAGAATGAGAGCACATGGAACAGAACCATATAATTCAGAATCCGTATACTTGGTCGGACAGCATTGCTGGCTGCACCAATAAAGAAACTAGCTCTCGTCATTGATCTAAAAAATTTCATAATACTGTAGAAAATTACATGACATCATCATGCATGGACCGAACTTATAATGGCATCTGGCCAACAGGAAAGCCACTGTGCACCCAGGTTAATCCCACAGAAAGTAATTGTGTTGCATCAGTGTCCTTATCATTAAGCAAAGAATGAAATCAACAGCATAGTTGGCCCTAGTAAGAACTTTGATCTCAACGCCTGCACTTTGCAGGATCAAACAGTTGCTGCTTAATCAAACAACAACACAAGGTCATGTCATTTACCAGAAGGATTTAGGGATCATCAATACAGTAAGGCGCAATGCCTGCCATCTACAATGATAGGCTACCCCAGAAAGCACCTAGTAATCAGTAACTGATTTTGATCATAAACCCTTAATGACATATGGTAGGTACGCCTAACTTCTCGTTTGCCTAGTGAATCATCAGTGCACCAAAAATAGATACCATATTGCTGTAAACTTTGATCGAAAATACTAATGATCTCCGCTAGCTTTATCCTTTCAGAGTTTTAAACCTTTCGCCGAAAACATATACTTACGATCTGAAGATTACAGGTCTGCAAGAAAAAGGACGAAAAGGTATCAGGGAAAAGGATCTGAACTTTTGCGAATATCCAGTCGAAATAGACAGGGAATGCACTGAGTCTATCATGAAAGTAATACGATTTAACGATAAAAACGACATGGAGACGATCAGGTCAAGAAACAAAAAACGATTGATCGATATGCAATTCGGCTTCGCATAAACCATATCGTACGATAAACCAGGAAGGTAAATACACCGGAGAAAATCTCTGATCTAGTATGGAATTCGACAGATATAAATCTTTTCAATCTACATCTTGCAGCAGATGCAAAACACCATGAAAACAAAACGAAAAAAAGGACAACGATGAAACTAGAAAGTCGAGACAGCGAATCTTGTTTCTTAAACCAACTGAACATCGCATTCAAAAGGGAAATGAGCATTATACAAAGGCAGGGGAAAGAGAGACATACGAGCGCACACACCTTGGCACCTTGCTGAAGAATAGGCGGTCGATGTGTTGCACCTGGAAGAGGAGAAGAGAGGAGGAGAGAATGGCGTCGAGGTGGACGCGTATATATAGGAGAACGGAGGGGTATAAGGGGAATCGGGAATCTTGAAGCATTCAAGTTCGCCTGTTTGTTGTCGTGAGATATTTGTTAGATCCCCCCGGGTGGACTACACACGATTTGGTATAGGAACGGGTCTGCTTTATTATTCTGTATGCTTGTGTACAATGGGGTGACCCCCTGCCTCCTATATATAGCGGTTCTGCTTAGAGATAAGGAAGAGTCCATATAGGATACGACAACAGGTTTCCTAACACTCCCCCTTGGACTCTTCACTGCGAGATGCATATGCCTCATTAAAACTCCATAAAAACCCAGTGGGAAAAATAATTGGAGAAAGAGTACATAGCACACGCTTGCTGTGTTGCACGGATTGCCTCATCAAAAACCTTATGTAAGAAAACTTCAATGAAAAACTTACTTAAGGAAAAGAGTACAATCCACCTAAACTTCAATGTTAATCTTCAAGATTCACGTTGGGTACTCAAACTTCATGTTCGAGATTTATGTAGGAGTATGTGAAAATTCTCCCCCTGAAATCTGCACTTCTCTAAGCCTCATCATCCCGATTCCTCTAACACATCTTTCAAAGGAAGATGCCGGGAGTGACTTAATGAATAAATCTGCGAGATTTTCACACGACTTAGTATGCAGTATCTTTATCTCGTTCATCTTATGCAATTCATGAGCATAAAAGAACTTGGGGTTGATATGCTTTGTGAGGTTACTCTTCACATATCCCATTTGCACTTGAGCAACACAAGCTGCATTATCTTCATAGATAATGGTGGGGGTTTGTTCCATGTTCAAACCACATGACTTACGGATGTGGTGAACCATTCTTCAAGCCATGCACATTCTCGAGAGGCTTCATACAAGGCAATTATTTACGAGTGGTTTGTCGACGTTGAGGCAAGAGTCCGCTTAGATGACTTCCACGAAATTGTCGTTCCACCGCAAAGGAAAATATACCCAGCTTTGTGACTTGCCAAGATATGCGGTCCGATAGGTACTCAAAGATCGGCATAGCCAACCAAATTCAATTCATTGTTTCTTACGTAAAACAAGCCAAGGTCTTTGCTTCCTTGAAGGTAACGGAAGATGTCCTTCACCCTTTCCAATGCCTTTTGGTGGGTTACGCCTTTATCTGCGCGCTAGCAAATTCACGGCGAACGCAATGTCCGGCCTAGTGTTATTCGCAAGGTACATGAGCGCTCCAACTGCACTCAAGTATGGGAATTCCGCTCCCAGGACTTCCTCCCCCTCTTCTCTAGGCCTGTACGGGTCTAGGTCTGCTTGGAGTGACCTTCCGACCATTGGGGTCTTTGCGGGGTATGCCTTTTCAAAGCCAAATCTCTCCAACACTTTCTGCGTGTAGGATGCTTGGTGTACCAAGATTCCGCCTTGGACATGTTCAAGCTGCAAGCCTAAACAGAACTTGGTTTTACTCAAGTCTTTCATTTCAAACTCAGATTTCAAGTATGTGCATGCTTCTTCAATTTCTTCATCCGTCCCAATGATGTTCAAGTCATCTACATAGACGGATATTATACAAAATCTATTCGTGGATCGTTGTATAAATACACATGGACAATCTTCGTTGTTCGTGTAACCTTTCTTGCAGAGAAAATCACTCAAACGATTGTACCACATTCTTCCTGACTGCTTCAGTCCATACAGTGATTTCTCTAATTTCACACTGTATAGGTTTCTATTTGCTCTGTCTTGGTTCGGGATAGGGATACCTTCCGGTACTTTCATGTATATCTCCGAATCCAAGTTTCCATACAAATATGCCGTGACAACATCCATTAGCTTCATTTTCAACTTCAAGTTGACTGCCATTGAGATCAAGTATCTAAAGGTGATTTCGCCCATGACCGGAGAATAGGTTTCTTCATAATCAACCCCAGGACGTTGAGTGAAACCTTGAGCGACAAGCCTTGCCTTGTACCTTACAACTTCATTGTTTTCGTTTCTCTTGCGAACAAAAACCCATTTGTGACCTACGGGGTTTATATGGGGAGGCGTGCGGCACACAGGCCCAAACACCTCTCTTTTGTTCAGAGATACTAACTCTGTGGTGATTGCCTTCTTCCAATCTTCCCAATCGAGCCTTTTCTTGCACTCTGCGAGAGATGCGGGCTCGGGATCATAATTAATGATCGTGGCAATCTTCTTTGCAAAGTATGCATCGACATTGGCTATTGCTCTATTCATTGATTCTCCTGATATTACAAAATTTATGGCCATTTCGTCATGGTGTGCTTCATGCACTTCTACTTGCTCTTCATTGCTATTTCCCATTCCAGGAACAAGTTCCTTTAGTTTTTCTCCGCCAATGTATGCGCACACATTATTTTCGGCGGCTTCTTCCAATGGAAGGTTCAGATCTGGAATTGCCTTTTCCACAGGCTTCTTTCCAGTGCCAGGTCTCAACTGGCTCCCCTTCTTGCTTTGGGGCACTTTTGTGATTGGCTGTGGTAAGTCCTCTTGCCCAGTTTTCCCCAGACGTCTCCGGGTACTTTGGGTTTGAGAAGCCAGATTTTCTGTTCTTTTTCTTTGAGGCCTCTGAACAGGATGAGGGATACCTTCTGCTTTCTTAGGTATTTCCACCCTCTCTGGTGCATTTCTTGCGGGTACATGCGACTTAACCACGCTCTTCAGATCACAAAAATGATCAGGCAGTTCATTTGCTAAATTCTGCAAATCAATTATCTTCTGGACTTCTTGATTTGCTTCATTAGTGCGAGGGTCATGTGCGTGGATCAGTGGAATGCCATATTATTTCCGACATTTTTCATCCAATGGTTGATTCTCTCCCCTAATGACGGAAAGCGGTCCTCGTCAAAGATACTGATCGGCGAATCGAGTGTATGCAAGTCTCGATCATGGGTTCCAAATACGATTATGGATGCACTCTCATAACCAACGTATATCCCAGACTTGCGGAGAGGGCCCATTGCAGTCCGCTGTGGGGGTGGTATATGTACATATACCATACAACCAAAATTTCTAAGATGGGAAATCTTCGGGATGACCACTTGCACTAGTTGCATAGGTGAATGGATGTTGTAGGCCGATGGTCTATAATTGATGAGTGCTGCTGCGTGCAGGACTGCGTGTCCCCAGCAAGTATTGGGCAAGTTACAACTCTGCAAGAGCGGTGCGGCAATGAACTTAATCCTTTTATTAGTGCTTGACTAGCCCATTTTGCGTATGGACGTGCGGTGCAGAGTGCTCATGATTATTCCGTTCTTTGTGCAATAATCATCAAATGCCTTGGAAGTAAATTCGCGGCATTGTCCATTCGAATGGACTTCACGCGATGATCGTGAAAAGCATTCTTAATTACGATGATCTGCGAGATCAGTTTTGCGAATGCATGATTCCTTGTTGACGACAAACATGTATGCGACCATTTCGAGGAAGCATCAATGAGCACCATAAAGTATCGAACGGCCCGACAAGGGCTGAATCGAACGCAAATATCCCCCTGAATGCGTTCCAGGAATGCAGGGATTTCATGTTGCGCTTTCATAACAGAGGGTCTAGTTATTAATTTCCCGGTGGCACATGCATGGCACACAAAATCTTCATGATTCGGGAAATTTTTAACATTGATGCCATGACCTTGTGAGTTATTAACTATATTTCTCATCAATCTAAGACCAGGATGACCTAATCTACAATGCCATAAAGAAAATAATTCAGAGCTTCTAAAGACAGTCTTCAAAGAAGTATACACTGCATGTGCATTGATTTTCGTGTAGTACAACCCAGATTCATATGAGGGACATTTTTCTAGTACCATCTTTCCATATTTCGCGTGCTTCACAATGCACAAGTGTTCTTTGCCATTTTCTTCATTGGTTTCTACGTGAAACCCATTGGCGCGGATATCCTTGAAACTTAAGAGAGTGCGAGTTGATTCAGGGTACAAAAGGGCTTCTTCAATTACCAAAGTTGTACCCATTGGCAATATAATTGTGGCTCTTCCTGAGCCTATTATATGCGTATCGCTTCCTGCGATAGTCGTAATCCTTCCAGCGTTCTTCGTGATCGTCTGGAAGTATTTCGACTCTCTTAAGATGGTATTTGTTGTGCCACTATCAACAATGCATATTTCCTCTATTGGGCGCTACACGATTTCTAAATGAAAAGAAATATAACTCTAATCAGATAGTGGCAAAGTAATTCAAACATTGCTTATAAATAAAGAATACTGGAATAAAGAATAAACTATAATTCTTATTCATGAGAAAGTAAAAGTATGCTCTTCGAGAGCTTACAATTATTCAAAATCAACTAATCAACCGCAATATAAAGGAAAGTGCTAGTAGTACTATTCATGCACTAAACGGAATCTGTAAAGTATGCATTCACTTCTGCTTCTATGTCATCCACAGAAGTGTTTTCTTCATTGGCCAAGAGCTTGGCTGCATCATCGATGTCTAGACCGGGCTGCGAGGATGAAGCATGTGGGGTGTCAACTTCCATGACATCATCATTGCCTACTTCGGCAAAATGTGCCTCTGTCATTGCATTTCCTTTGGCCTTCTTCTTGGCCTGATATGCATTGATCACTTCCTTGGATTCCTGGCATATTTTTGACCAATGCCCCCAAGTGCCGCATTTGAAGCACGTTTGGTTCTGCTGTCCATACGGCTTGCCTTGCGGCTTTTCCTTATCATCCCTCTTCTTTTGGGCTATGGACTTTCCTTTGGCCTGATGTTTCTCTTTTCCACCCTTCTTGACCCACTTCATGTGGGCGGGCTTTTTCACCTTATAGCTGTTAGCATTGATTTCTGGTACAATGCTCCTTCTAGGTGGCTGTGAGACGAAGTTCTTTCGGAGAGCTTCATCTTGTGACTCTGCAACTTGCATAACATCAATCAGTTCGCTATACTCCTTGTATGCGTCCTGACGATAGCTGCGGGCACTCTGGATAGCATTGGGGTGAAAAGTGGAAAGAGTTTTCTCAATCTTCTCCTCCTCAGTGATCTTCTTGCCACATAGGGAGAGATTAGTACAAATTCTGTGCAGGGCATAATTGTACTCGGCCACTGTTTTGTAGTCCGCAAACCTCAGACGCACCCAATCTTGCTATGCTTGGGGCAAGATTGTGTATTTGAGCTTCTCGAACCGCTTCTGGAGTGCAGTCCATAGCTCAATTGCACTTTCTTCAGCCATGTATTCATTTTTCAGGGTGGCTGAGAGATGGTGCCTGAGGAAGTGCAATGCTTGATCGTTCTGCTTGGCAGTAGGTGGTGCGTCCTTCGAGGACCCTAAGCCGATGGCAGCTCGGAGCTTTTTGCCGCCGAGTACGATCTTCACATCGGATGCCCAAGTGAGGTAGTTTTGACCGTGCTGGGCCAATTCTTCAAACTCACGGTTCACAATGCCAGACATCTGCATTTTACAAGATTCCAACATTAGATTACTGCGTGTAATCTAATAAAGTGTGATTGTATAATTTATAAAATGCAGGAAAATAAATTCCATAATTCATAAATGCGGGAAAAGTAAATTCTCATGAATTTCCAGTAAGCTAAACATAGCAAACAATACATGTAAATATTCATAAATGCAGAAAATAAAACAGAGCCATAAAATTTTCTGTAATTTTCTAGCTATTTTTCATATTTTCTGGCAATTTTCATCAATTTTCTGGAATTTTAATCAGTTTTTTCTGAATTTCTTATTCAATTATCCAGAAAAAAAATAGAAAAAGAATAAATAAATTGGGGGAGGGCAAAGTGGTAAAATCCTTGCCCTCCCGTGCGCCAATCGGTTCAAACCGAATTGAAGCAGTGGACTTCAAGTCCAATTGCTTTTGGACTTCTTGTCCATTTACTTTTGGACTTCATGTCCTTGTCAATCACGTGTAGCAACCGGGGATGGTGGCGCTAGCCCGATGCGGCCGGTGCGTCGAGCGGCTGGGCGGCCGGCGGCCAGCGCAACGCGGTGTCGGCCAGCGGCGGCGGCCGCAGTCATTCGGCGGCGGTATGCGTCGCCCGGCAGGCAGCGTCACCGGCGGCAGCGTCACCTGGCAGCGGCAGCAGATTGGCGACGGCGTAGCCGGCCGACGGTCGCGACATCGTGTCGGCCGAGACCAGGCAGCGAGTTCACGCTGACAGCCGGCCGCTGGCGGCGCAACGCATGGTGGCGGGAGCTTGATGGTCCGGCGAATACGGTGCGAGCGTGACGGCAGCGGCGATGCGGCGACAAAGACGGCGTACAAAGCCGTGCGCTTGGTGGCGACAATGCAGCCGAGTCGTCACGGCGCCGTGCGCTTCAGACGGACGCGGCTGCGACCGTTGTCGTCGGCAGGGGTTGGCCGGCGGTGACCTTGCGCGCGGGATGTCGAGCCGACGGCAACATTTCGTGCGGTCGATGGCTCGGGCACCGTGGCGGTCAAGTGCGGCGAGCTCCATTAGCGCTTCATGCGCATGGAGGTCAGGCTTCGTGCCGGTGCTGACGACTTCGTGTCGTTCGGCGAGACGTTCTGTAGATGCATATGTTGTGCGATGGCTTCATGCCGATATGTTGCTTCAAAACGTAGCTTCGTGCTACTAGATACGTAGATTAGATGTAAATACTAGCTATTTTTCATCAGGTTCAATCACCCGATTCTCACCTTTCTCACCTTTTTCTCCGGTAGAGCTTCGTGCTGATAACGTGTTAGACAACCTCGCTATCGAATAGTCCGGGGTTGCCTAATAGATCTAAACTGGAGAACAGAGAGAGAGGGCGAGAGACACAATATGAGGAGGAACGGGTCTGCTTTATTATTCTGTATGCTTGTGTACAATGGGGTGACCCCCTGCCTCCTATATATAGCGGTTCTGCTTAGAGATAAGGAAGAGTCCATATAGGATACGACAACAGGTTTCCTAACAGGTATAGGCTACATGCACTGCAATTTATAGATCAGATTTCCACAATTGACGGATGTCATTTTAAGAAGAGAATCCTGGGTGTATAGGATAACGATATTATTTTAATTCAACAACTATTGTGAAAGTAGCCTTTTTTCTAAAAAAAAATCTCATAGGAATTAAATCGGCTTATTCCTCAAATGCAATAACCCAAAGAAGGCTGCTCGTTTTCCTTTTGAAAGAACATGGACAGGTCTATCCATATTTATAATAAGTATTTAACCATATTTGAACAAGGTATTTTCAGATTTGAGTTTGATTTGAATTGAATTTTCAAAATGAAGCAATTTAAGTTGTATCTATCTCAGTGCCCGGGGGGGGCATTAGTACCGACCTACATCACTACCGAACCCAGGCGACGGTAGTGCCGACCTGCAGTTGTACCGAGTTTACCTCTAGTTTGAGTTGAGCGGCACTACAGGCTATTTGGGAGCAGTATTGCCGGCTGAGCGGCATTACCGGCCCAAAGACGCGATAGTTATTTTTTAGAGAGGACTTCGCACGGGGTTAAGCGCGAGTGGCACTATCGGCTACTAGGAGCGGTAGTGCCGGTTGAGCGGTACTACTGGCCCCAGATGGCAGTAGTACCGCCTTTGACTGCAAAGTTGAGATTTGAATTTTGAATTGTGTGAGATTTATTGCATATTATTTTGGACAATGCTATGTGATGTGTTTCTTTGTCTTTGATGGTTGCAGAACGATGGTGCTAGGCTATGGTGAGGCGAAGTATGATCGATACTAGTTGAGGTGCACTAAGGTACAGACAGTTAGGGATCGCCGAAGGCTGACCGGAGATAGAGTCACTGCAGGCCTAGAAGACAGGTGAACGGCTGAGATGCCAGCTAGGAGCTGTTCGGATCAAGGAGAGCCGTTGGATTACTGTTTAGAGGATATAGTAGCGGTCATATTAGCTAGCTTGAGAAGCGTGCAAAGCTTGCTATGTTATTGGGTTTCGGGTTAGCCTATGTATGAGTGAGTGAGTTCATCCTAGTGTAAGTTCAAGCTCTATTTGGTTTTGGTGATTGATTTAGATTAATGATTAATCCTTGTTTAATGACAAATCTAATCTTATTTGAGACTAACATGTTTATTGAGTTACATTCAATAGTCTCATATTTCGATGGAAAATAGAAAACCCAAGGTATGAATGCATATTCATTCTAGTATTAATTGCATACTTTGGAATCAAGTTTAAGTATGAATTCTCCATTGCATTAACCACAAAATGTGCATTATGTTTCCCAATCCATATATTACATGGATGCACATATCTAGGAGGAGTTCACACTTGAACTTGATATATCGATGTATTGATCTATTCTTCACTCCATATATAAAGGATCAATACATTGAGACACATCAATTTAAATGAATGTTTAAATTGAGTTAATTTGTCTCCTAATCATCAAAGGGCATTTCATCATGTGTTGATGGTGTTCTTGTGATTGATTAAGGACAAATGGAGAGTTCTTGAGTAGTATGAAGCATTAGTTGCATCATGTGCTCAAGACATATCTAAATTCATTAGATTGATTTAGGTTGTGCTCAATTGATGTAAGTGGTATCCATTATGTGTTAATGGAGTGCTTAGATGATTGAGACAACCATGCATCTTGGACTAACCATTTTCATAAGTGATATTTGAGCCAGGTTAAGTCTAAAGATGGGTGAGATGATGATGACGGGACAAGGACGACATCATGAGGTGATGGACGTCAAGTGAAGATCCCGAAGAAAAGAGATGAGAGAGCCAGAGTGACAATCCCAGGGGAACAAGTTGATTGAGGATCATAAAGACCCCAAAGGGGATTGCTTGCGGCGGCCAAGGTATAACTAGATAGGCTAAGGATCTTTCCTAGCTTTGAGTCTAGTTTTTAGCGTCGTACTATTAAGAGGGGTTGAGCTCTTGCCTTAAGCTTCATCATGTGTTGGTGATCTCAATCCCGTAGTCACTTGAGCTCAGAGTCTTCTTTATTTGGTTTTTGCATAAGCTCTATTTGGCATTTGTTGCAAATAGGTCAAGCTTGTGCTTGGAGTTTTCACATTGAGCTTTGATTTGCATTAGTTGCAAAAAGGATAAGCTAATGCGTTGGCTTTTGCGTGAAGTTTATTTGTTTGCATGTGTTGCAATAGATGAAGCTTCATGCTTTGTTTTTGTTTTCCAAACAAAATCCTTATTGCGTTTAATTGGTATTGCTTGGAGCTATTGTTTGCACGGGTTGCAAAAGGAGAGAGCTCAAGCAAGTGTCTAGTGCATGGAGCTAGAGAATTGCAAGAGTTGCAATTAGAGAGCTTATGCACTCTGATTTGATTTGGGTTGGCTTTTGCATGAGGCTATGGATTTTGCATAAGTTGCAAAAGGGAGATAGCTAATTCTTTGTGGTTTAGAAGTTGCATGGAGCTAGAGAATTGCAGGAGTTGCAATTAGAGAGCTCATGCACTCAAATTTGATTTAGTTTGGTTATTTGGAGTTTGCTTGGAGCCAGGCTTTTGCATTTGTTGCAAAAAGAGAATGCTCAAGCATATATTGGTTTGACTGTTTATTTGCGAGTTCATTGTGCGAATAAACGGGAGGTCTATGGGTTCCGGTCCTGAAAGCATGTGATACTTGCACTGTGATTTTTGCAAGTCTGTTTGGTCGTAGATTGACCATCACATGGCTAAGAGGATAAACCTTATAGACTCTGGGTTTTATTTGCTTAATACGTTCTTGCAAATATAATCTTTGAGACGTTTGCAAGGTGTGTTTGTCGCAAACGATTTGGAGTTTGGTTGAATTCTTTGAGCATGGTTTAGTGGTGTTGCAAAAGTGTTTTGCAACTAAGTGTGATCGTGGTTTGATCACCTTTTGGCTCAAAGAATTGTCGGTTGAAGTTTTGGAGAAAAGTTTTTAGCGAAAAACTGGTTTTTCTGCTGAGGCCGGCACTACCGGAGGTAGTAGGGCGGTAATCTGCCGAGAGGCCGGCACGCTTATGGGAGCTTGATCGCCATTGTCGCACTACCGGCCCTAATACGTCGGTAGTTGTTGTCCAGTGAGCAGTGTGCTCTGGAGTGTTGGCCGGCACTACCGCCCAAGTGGGGCCGGTACTGCCGGTGGTGCGGCAGTACCGGGGGTTCAACCCCGGTAGTCATTTAACAGAACGGGGTGTTCTGTCGTTTGCCCTAAGACCGTGATCTGCCCGATGGGGCCGTCTTGCCGCTGAGCGCACTCGGCAGATGCTGCGGTAGTGCCGGGAAACTAGCCGTTGCCGACCGTTGTAGGTCAAGGCCGACACTACCGGGGCTATGAGGCTGGTAGTGCCGGATTAGGCTGAAAAGTGGCAATTTTGCCCCCAACGGCTAGATTTCGTGTGTGGGGCTATATAAGACCCCTTGGGGGGGGCATTAGTCTGGTGTGGCTGGTGTTTTAAGTACTCTTGAGCTAGGTTTGAGTTTGTGGGAGGGTTTGCATGGTTTTGCCTCTTCCAATTCGATTTTAGGCTTTATAAACGCCTATTCACCCCCCCTCTAGGCGCATCCTCGACCCTACAAGTGGTATCAGAGTCACGGTCACTCTCATTTTAGGTTTTACCGCTTAGAGAGTAAAAAGGATGGCAACTAGAGGTCTAGTGCACTCTCACGATCCACTTATGCTTGATGGCTCAAATTATGCTCATTGGAAATTATTTATGATTTCGCATTTTAAATCCATGAGCCCACAAATATGGTGGATCGTAGATGTAGGCTTTTCTCTTCGTCTAAACAAAGTTTCTCCAACAAAAGGAGAAGAGAAATGCTTACATCTCGACGCTCAAGCAACTAATGCTATTTTTAGCTTTGTGAGCGTAGATGTTTTCAATCTCATATGCAACCTCTCGAGCGCTCATGATATGTGCATTAAACTTCAAGAAGAATTCGAATCTTCCACATCATTTGAGGATTGCATTGAGGAGAAGACACCGGTAGAAGAACTCTCAACTTCTACCTCAAGTGATGATGAGGACACCTCAACCTCCGCCTCAAGCGACGACGAATCCTCATTTATATCAAGAATTCGTTGCTTCATAGCAAAAGGTAAAATGGAGGTAAGTGATAGCGACGACGAGGAATGCGAGCCCTCTTACGATGATCTTTTCAATATGCTAGAGGAGCTCAATGAATTTCTTGGGAAGGAAAAACAAAAATATAAACTTTTGAAGTTAGAGCATGACTCACTTCGAAAGGATTATGATTTCCTAAAAGAAAATCATGAAGAAGTCCTTCTCAAGGAACTCACTAAGCCAAATGTGGACGTAGACAATTCTAGCAATTCAATTAATGAAATGCATTGCTCAAATTCCAATTCTTGCATTTCATCTAAAATTGATATGTCCACATCTTGTGATGATTTGCCTTGTTGCTCTAATATTGCTTCTAGTTTCTCTATGTGTTTAGATGCTAATCTTGTAGAGGAAAATGAAAGCTCAAGGCCAAAGTCATCAAGTTGGAAGATGACTTGAAAAGGTACGTCAAGGGAAAAGCCGTCCTCGATGAGATCTTGAGCACACAAGATCATCCTCAAGAAGGACGAGGACTCGGCTACAACTCCAAGATGGAGAATAACAAGACGAGGCACAATGGAAGACACTCCAATAAGGTCAAGTGCTTTGGATGCAACAAGATGGGCCACTTCGCCTCCAAGTGCCCAAACAAAGTGGATAACAAGGCCACACTACCAACCGTGAGGAGGACCGGCAAGGAGCACAACAAAAAGGTGAAGAAAAGCCCATACCGCCAAACGTGCTTCAATTGCTGGGAAAAGGGACACATCGGTAAGGATTGTCCCATAGGTATGACTCCTAAGCCCATTATTGTTGAAAATCATTATTTGCTTAGGAAGGACAAAAATGGCAATGTGTTTGCCAAGTTTGTCAATTCTCCTAAGTGCTTGAAAAATAATGATAATCATATGCCTAGGAGAAATATATCTAGAAATGGTTTTGCTAGAAATGCAAATTTTCCTAAACCTATGCAACACAATGAAAAATATGTGTTTAGGAAAAATATGTATCGCAAACCATTTGCTAGATATACTTTGCCCCCTATGCCCGCTAAAAATGATTACACTCATTTGCATAGGAAGAGTAAATCTAGAAATGGATTTGCTAAAATTGTTAGGACTCCTAAGCCCACTCAAAGCAATTCCAATAAATTGCTTAGGAGAAATAACAATAGCAAACAATTTGCTAGATTTGCTAGATCCACTAAGCCAATGCATAATTTCAATTATCATATGCTTAGAAAGGATCAAACTAGAAATAAGTTTGCTAATTATGCTTATCCTCCAAAGCCATCTCACTCCATTCCAAATATATTACTTAGGAGGGACAATAGAAGCAAACCTATTCCTAGTAAAGTTAGTCATAGCAAAAATGCTAAAGTTAGGGCCATTTGGGTGCCTAAAACTATTGTGACTAACCTTGTTGGACCCAACAAGAATTGGGTACCAAAAGCCGCCTAAAAGGATTTTAGGTGGTACGAGATGGATTGGACGCTTGACCTCCATAAGAAGAAGAAGGATGTCATCTCCTAGTAAAGTAATTCAAACATTGCTTGCAAATATAGAATACCGGAATAAGAAATAAATTGCAATTCTATTCATGAGAAAATAAAATGTATGCTCTTCGAGAGCTTACAATTCATTATTCAAAATTCATTAACAGCCACTGTTCTGTAGTCTGCAAATTTCAGACGAACCCAATCTTGCTGTGCTTGGAGCAAGATGGTGGACTTGAGCTTCTCGAACTGCTTCTGAAGTGCAGTCAGTAACTCAAGTGCACTCACCTCAGTCATGTATTCATTTTTCATAGTGGCTGAAAGGTGATACCCGAGGGAGTACAAAATTTAATCGTTTTGCTCGTCAGTAGGTTACTTGTCCTTCAAGGACCCTAAACTGATGGCAATTCGGAGCATCTTGCTCCTAAGCACAATCTTCACATTTGATACATATGTGAGATAGTTCTGACCATTCGGGCCAGTTCTTCAAAACTCACATATGACAATGCCATGTATTTACATATTCATAGGATTCTTTCATTAGATTACTGCATGCAATCTAATAGAAAGTAGCTGGCAGATTCAATAAAATGCATAATTAAATTCTCATGAATTTCCAGCAAACTAAAAGAAAGCAATAATTTCAAGATTCATAAATACAAGATTCATAAATGCAAGATTCATAAGTGTGAGATTCATAAATGCAGGATTCATAAGTCCAAGATTCATAAATACAGCTTCGTGCATGTATGTGATCGGCCTCGTGTATGCAATCAGATTCTTGCACGCAATCGGCTTCGTGCGATCGGCTTCATGCTATCGGATTCATGCGCGTGATCGGCTTCATGCGATTGGTTTAGCGCGGCTTCATGCGCGCGGCGCATTTAGTTCCATGCGCGTCGGCCATCCTAGCACGACGGTGGCCGCTTCGTGCGGCGTGCTTGAATTTTCAATGAACTATATTAAAGCAATAAAAACAATACATGGGACAGAGCAATAATTGCACAATTCATGAATTTTCGGCAATCTAAACAGGGCAATTATTGCAAAAATACATGCAAATATTCATAAATGCAGAAAATAAGGCTAAGAAAAATTAAAAACAGAGCCATACAATTTTATGAAATTTTCTAGATATTTTTCATAATTTTCTAGCAATTTCTAATCAAATTTCTGAATTTCTAATCAATTTTCCGAATTAGCTAAATTCGAAAAATAGAAATCCAAGTGGGCAAAGAAGTAAATTTGTCCTTCTACCTTTTCAACTGGAGTCCACGGATTCAAGCCAATTCAAATGGACTTCAAGTCCATGGCGCATCAGACTTCTGACCAAAAATACCGAAAAGAGGTCATGGGGCCCACATGGTTCCTTTGCCTTTATTCGTGAGTTGTGATTATGGCTCAAGGACCAATTGGATGAAGTCCAGAACCGGACTTCAAGTCCAAAACGTGTTGGCCTTTTCCAATCATTTTGATCTGGTTCATATGGACTTCGAGTCCGTTCTCTAGTCGGTGTCGGCGGCCGGATGTCAGCGTGGAGGCTTCATGCGGCAATGGCATCAACAGCTTCGTGCGGTGACAACGTAGCGACACGGCGACTACGAGTCGCGAGGTGGGCGGAGCCGGCTTCGTGTGGCAAGCGGCTGGTAGCCAAGGAGCCGAGGCGGTTGTGAGACCCCAGATCAGCTATCCAAAATCTCTTGTGTATTTCTGTACTAGTCCCAGATCAGTAGCTAGTACACAGTCACAGTGATACTTCATTGCCGAACATAACGAAAATTGGTAACATAAATATTCAAGTATGGGCCACATGGCCACTTATTACAATACTCGGTCCAAAGACCAGAGACACGACGGCGGAAAACGAAAGCAAAAACAACGGACACCACAACACCACAGGCGACGACCAGAAACGCAACTAGATATCCTGGCAACCCTCCTCGAACTCCTCGGGGTAGAACTCGCCCTCCTCAGCTGCGTCTTGAAAATGTTCTGATGATGCCAATTTGATGTAGCATGTGAGTACAAAAGTACTCAGCAAGTCGGGGAAAGTATGATTATGTGGGGCTTTCCAAAGGAAGCTTAACAGGTATCATTTGCATAAAGCCAGATTTTATTAACCCATACTTAAGTAATAAGTTTCACAAAACATCTTTTAACAATTCTTTTTAACAATTGAATTATTTAATATTGCAGTGAGATTCTAGCCACCATCACTAGTATAAAGGCTCTATCCGCCAACTTTTAAAAGATCAAGGTTAATCATATGACTCCATCCGTCAAGTATAAAATAGGTTCTTTCCACCTGGTTGGCTCCATCCGCCAATCAACATCCGAGAGTTCTAACCACTCCCGAATCCCAAAACAAAACACTTTTCAGTTTTTAAAACCAAAATCAAAGTCTACCAATATGAAAGCATTCTTCGCTTTGCCCTTGACCGTAGGCACGGCTATTCGAATAGTTTAACTCTGCAGAGGTGTACAACTTTACCCACAAGACAAGATAAACCCTTGATGCCATGTAATTAACACACTTCCTTGGGTGTGCCGGCAGGGATATCCTGACAAGGCCGTTACAATGTATCCACCTAACTCGACCCACCCGATGAGGTTTCACCGCTGTTAGGGTTCCATCCGCCCAGTATAGAAGCCTCCTCTTGCGCCGTGTGAGAAAAACGGCATTGCCTCTATCCAGCACTCACATTCAACCGAGTGGTGAGTCTAAATTAGGTTTCTACAAATTAGTTGGCCAGGTCGTACCATTATAGACATGTGGTAGTACGGTTATGCTTAGAATGGACAATCACAAGCGTCGGTCCTTAATTGACTTGGGGCGGTACTTGCACAAGACAACTAGTGCTCCATCCGCACCCACCCGACAATCCAATCCGCCCAAGTCCAAACCACTTTTCCTTTTTTTATTTTAGAAAAACAGTACCAAAATCATAATAATAATTTCCAAATCATACTTGAAATCATTCTTTTTGAGTAATCCCACCCATGGGTTGTTTTCATCGATAAAGGTCTTAAGCAACTCTACCGTACTATGTCACAAAGGATACCATATAAGCAGTAACATGGCATAGCAATTGTCCTAAGGTTACAAATAACATGGATGTCGATAACAAAGGAGGACATTGCAATTTGGATTAACTATACACTTATACTTGACACACGATGAGAAACATAGCACGCAGGTTATAAAACATTTAAAACATGTTTACAAACGTAGGTTCAATATGCGTCAAGGAGACTTGCCTTCGGTCGGGGTAAAGTCGTCGAACGTGGGAAGTCCGGCGGCGGGGTCGGCGGTCGCGTCGGGGTCCTCGGCTACACGCAAATCGAGGCAATAAATAAATACAAGAAAATAAATAAAATCTAAAAATTACAAAAATAGTACTGGCAGGCAGATCTTGATTTTAGATTAATTTATAAATTTGAACGGAGTCAATCGGAGTTCGGACGGAGAAGTTATGAGCGTCCGAAGTTTGAATTTTGAAAAATTGGAAAACCGGGAATATTCCCTGGAATATTCTTTTTCTATTTTGTGATTTTCTTGGATTTGGGTTGTGTCTATGGCAAAAGGGCCCCACATGTCATCCTCATGGACCTTCTTCTTGCTTTGGGCTTGGCCATGGCCATGGATGGGGAAGGATGGAGCTTGGGGTGAGGCTGCTGGCCGGCGAGGGTCGGCGGCGGTCCGGCGGCGGCCGGCCCGGCGGCGACGAGTGCAGCGGCGCCACGTGGGAGGCGTCGGCGGCGGCGGCCGGCGGCTGCGCCCACACGCACGGGCATGAGCCCAAATAACAGAGAGCTCCAAAAATCCGAAAAACCCGATTTTTCAACCATTTTTGCATGGATTTGACCCAAATAAAAGCATGGAATCTCTAGATGACAACCTTAAGGAGCTAGAGGAGGAAGGAATTGGATTAGTTCTCACCGGAGACGACGAATTTGGCGACGAACGGAGCTCCGGCCGAACCGACAAAAACGCGAAATTCGTCTCCAAAACTTGATGAAACCTAAAATTGATTGTTGAGTGAGATTCTAGACTCCCTCACGGTCACAAAGAATCAAGTGGCACGAAGAATAACCCACCGTGGAGAGATCTACAGCCAAGAACGCGAAGAACACCAAAACTCTAACCCAGCGTTGGTTTTCTTGATCTCACGAGCGCAAGAGTGGAAGAGGCTAAAGGAGACTCATACCACCGGGACGGGGATTCTTATACGGAGAGAATGGAAGTGGAATCACGCGGAACGGAGTTGAAACGGCCGAGTTATGAGCATTTAAGTCTATTTCGGTTTTTCCTTAATGCGACGGTTTCCGGCGAGATTAGCGACGATTGATGGTGGGGAATGGCAAGAGGGCATTGATACGGATCCAACGGAATCGGCCGTTCGTGATTTGGAGTTGCGTGGAGGAAGATAAGGTGATTTGAAGAATGCCCTAGCCATTGGAGAGAGCTTGAAGCCTCCTCTGTTCTTCCTGACCCAAGGTAGGAGACGACACTGTTCATGACACGTGGCGGGCTCCGGTTGGCCGAGAATTACGTAAATGATTCGTCCTAGAGAAAAATTAGGAAAAATGGTCTAAAAATTCCGGAAAAATTCCTAGAACCATTTTAGAATATTTGGGACCCAATAAAATTGGTTTCGCGGAATTTGGATGAAATTTGTGGAATTAAATATTCGGGCACGGATTGCGGGCATTAAACAAAAGCCGCGCGAGATAAAATCGGAGCGAACGTCCAAAAATCCGGGGAATGGTTTCTAAAATCATTTTGGAATATTTGAGACACAATTGAAGTGGTTTTAGGATTTTTGGAGCATTTTTGGACTCGGGTGAAATTTCGGGTACCGGCGGGAATCTGGAAATTCGATTTTTCGACCGGAGGGGAATTGAATCCCGATTTTGGATGGGAATGGATGCCAGGTTAATATAAACACCAGGGGAACTCTAAATTTTGAATTTAATTAGTTTAAATTAGCCTTTTTCTGTAGAAAGCAAAACTGAGGATGTTACAGCGGTGGACGGATGTGGGCTGGGACCGGGGCCGGCGATCCAGCGGGGTACGGCCAACCACGGGCGTGGTGGCTTCGGCTGCACTTTGGGCGTCACGATTGAGGGAGGCCAGGCTTCGAGTGCGCCAGGAGTATAAGCAGCCGGGCGCAACACTCAGCGAGGAGCAGCGGCAGCGGCGCGGCCTGCGAGGCCGGTTGGCGCGGAGCGACCGGGGCACCGTCGGCTTCTCTTCTGTGAGCAGACGAGCGATTAGATTTAATCCTCGTATTCCCACATTTTCTCATCTTTCAATCTATTCGCCGGGTAGAGCTTCGTGCTGATAACGTGTTAGACAACCTCGCTATCGAATAGTCCGGGGTTGCCTAATAGATCTAAACTGGAGAACGGAGAGAGAGGGAATATGAGGAGGAACTGCTATGCTATTCTTTATTGCTTGTTTCTGTATTTACAAAGGGGTAGCCCCTGCCTCCTATATATAGCGGTTCTGCTAGAGATAAGGAAGAGTCCATAAGGACCACGAGACCGGTTTCCTAACACTACCAACCAGGCTGCATGTGCTTGAAGTAGTACTTCGTCGTTGCCAACGACAGCTAGCTTCCTTCCAGGGTTCAACGTGCGTAGTCGTTCATGGTCGCGGTTGCACGCGGCGAAAGCAAAGGCGAGCTGTTCGTGCCGTACGTACTTAATTGATAACCGATCAAGCAAGGACGAGAGCATCAACAGATGCGTAGGGAACCAATCGCGGAGACAAGCAATTGTTCTCGGATCACGGTTGGGTAGGCTTTCCCAGCCCTGAAAGACTTTGTATTGGTTTTGTGAAATGGCTCAATCGCAATCCATCCCCATGTATTCAGTATATATAACAATGTTACTTACATGAGATCCGATCTTTACGCACTTACTAACGCTCTAGCTATAAGTCAGGATCATGGACCAGATCACTAACTGAAAAACCTAACAACTCTATACTAATCATTTTCTTAACACGCCCCCTCAATCGCAGCCTCGCTTTATCAGGTTAAGATTGATACATGCTCGACTGAATGGAGAGTTTGGTAGTGCTTTCGTGAATACATCAGCAAGTTGATCCTTGGATGAGATAAATCTGACATCGAGTGCCTTGCGTGCCACTTGCTTTCTGACGAAATGGAAGTCAACCTCAATATGTTTTGTGCGTGCATGAAACATTGGATTGGATGTCATATATGTAGCACCAAGGTTATCACACCAGAATTGGAGTCCTTGTTTGGCATTCACCCAGCTCATTCAGCAGTGACTGAATCCATACTAACTCAGCAGCAACATTGGCAATTGCCTTATACTCTGCTTCGGTACTTGATCTTGATACAGTGGCCTGCTTCCTTGAACTCCAGCTGACCAGATTACCTCCCATTAGCACTGCAAATCCACTAGTTGATCTTCGATCATCAGGGCAGCCTGCCCAATCAGCATCTGAGAAGGCTGACAATACATCATTGCTGTTCTTTTGAAAACTGAGTGCCTGACCAAGTGTTCCCTTGACATATCGAAGAACCCTCTTTACTGCAGCCCAGTGCTTATCTGTAGGTGTTTGCATGTACTGACAAACCCTGTTGACAGCAAAGGACAGATCCGGCCTTGTGAGTGTGAGATACTGAAGTCCACCCACTATGCTGCGGTATTGATACTGCTCATCATCAGACAGTGGTATCCCTTGATCTTTCATCAGCTTCTCACTTGAGGACATAGGGGTTGTTATTGGTCGACAATTGGTCATGTTAGCTCTTGAAAGTAAGTCTTGAGCATACCTCCGCTGACTCAGTGTACAGCCATTCTGATGAGACTAAACTTCAATACCCAGGAAGTACTTCAATCTGCCCAGATCCTTTACTCCAAAATCTTTAGTCAAGTGGCTAATCAACTTATCTGTAGCACTAGGATTAGAGCTCACAATTATAATATCATCAACATATATCAGTATATACATTGTGAGTTCGGGCTTCCTGAAGAAAAACAAGGAAGTGTCAGCCTGTGATGACTTGAATCCCAAAAGTTGAAGTTTTTGTGTGAGCCTTGAGTACCAAGCCCTGGGTGCCTGCTTTAGCCCGTACAGAGCCTTGTTCAGTTTACATATATAACCAGGTGGAGTAGTTGTGCTTTCATAGCCAGGAGGTTGCTTCATGTAGACTTGTTCTTCTAGAACACCATGAAGGAATGCATTCTGGATGTCGATTTGTCTCATGGACCAGCTCTTGGACACGGCAAGAGAGATAATAATCCTTACTGTTGCAGGCTTAACCACTGGAGAGAATGTATCTAAGTAGTCAATGCCAAAACGTTGCTTGAATCCCTTGGCTACTAACCTGGCCTTGTACCTCTCTATGGTTCCATCTGCTTTCTCTCTTAATCTTGAACACCCATTTACAGTCAATTAAATTGATGCCCTTCTGTGATGGAACTAATGACCATGTCTTGTTTTCAATCAGTGCATTGTACTCTGCATCCATTGCTTCCTTCCACTCTCTGTGTTTCATAGCCTCTGCATATGAACTGGGCTCCATTGGAACACAATCAGGTTCTTGAAGATGAATTCCTCCTATATAGCCATACCTAATTGTACCATCTCTGAACAGCTTGGGTCTAACAATATTGTTTTTCAGTCTAGTCTGCATTGTATGACGGGTTGACTCTGTAACTGGTTCAGGATTTGTCTGCTGCGCTGATAGAGTTCCTGCAGCTTCTGTACTTGGAGCCTCCTCATCTTGTAGTCCTGCAAGATCAAAGTCACCTGGAACTGGATGATCAACAACAGTGTCAGTGCGTCCAACATTAGCAGGAGGCCATTCAGTTGCTGTGCTGTTTGGAGGATGGTTGACAGAGTTGTCAACTGTGGCTATTGTCGGAATTTGGTCAGTCAAGAACTGCTCAGTGTAGTGTGACAGAGGAGTCAAGGAGGGTAATGCAGTGGGTTGGTTAGAGGTATGAGGCATCGAATTAGGCTGTGTTGGTGTACTTTTGAAGGGGAAAACATTTTCATCAAACACTACATCACGAGAGATAAATACTCGACCTGTTTGACGATCTAAACATTTATACCCCTTATGGTTGGCTGAATACCCAACAAAGACACATTGTTTGGACCTGAAATCAAGTTTTCTTGGATTATAAGGCCTGAGGTTTGGCCAGCATGCACATCCAAAGACCCTAAGGAATTTATAATCAGGTTTATGACCAAGGAATCGAGAGAGAGGTGTGTCACCATTGATAACTTTGCTGGGCATTCGATTTATCAGATAGCACGCTGAGTGAAAAGCTTCATCCCAAAAACGAACAGGCATCCCTGACTGAGCTAGCAGTGTTATGCCTGTTTCAACTATGTGCCTATGTTTCCTCTCCACCAAGCCACTCTGTTGATGTGTGTGAGGACAAGAGATTCTGTGAGTGACTCCAATTTTATTAAAGAAATGGTGTAGCCTATGGAACTCTCCACCCCAGTCCGATTGAACTGAGATGAGTTTCTTGCCTTTCAACCGTTCAACATGAGTTTGAAACTGAAGAAAAACGGACTGCACTTCAGATTTTTGCTTGAGAAAATAGATCCAGACAAAACGGCTGAAATCATCAACAATGCTAAGATAATATTTAAAACCGTTTACAGAAGTGCGGGCAGGGCCCCAAACATCCATGTGGACAAGTTCCAAAGGTTCTGAGGCTACATGAGAAACAGCACTAAAAGGCAATTGATGTGCTTTTCCCTGGTGACAAGCATCACAAACAGGGAGCTCTTTATTTTTTGCTACATCCAGACTATTGGAAGGAAGAATCTGACGAATAACAGAAACAGATGGATGTCCAAGCCTTCGATGCCAAAGCTCCTCTGACATCTTGGCAGTGAACAAGGCTTTGCTGGATCTTTTATTGGGAAAGCAGTAGAGACCATCTTCACATGATCCTCTAAGAAGAATTGTCCTCGTGGCTCGATCCTTGACAAGGAAATAAGTGGGATGAAATTCAAGATAGACATTGTTATGTGAGGCAAGTTTATGAACTGATAGGAGATGGCGATTGATATTGGGCACACGAATAACATTTTTCAAATGTAAAGGACGTTCAGCAGTAGCAATGAAGGAATCTCCTACATGAGTTATGGACAAACCTGCACCATTGGCGACCTGGACTCGATCCTTGCCGGAGTAGCATTCCTTCATTGTCAGCTTCTCAAGATCATTGGTGATGTGATCAGTTGCGCCTGTGTCAGCATACCAGTTGGAGTCCACTGTGTAGCTGTTGTTGTTGTTGGTCACCGAGGCTGCAACTCGAGTGGTGTCCCTAGGCTGATAATTCAGATCAAAACGGTGATAACAAGTGGAAGCATCATGGTTAGTGAGGTGGCAGATCTGACAAGAGGTCCTTTGCCCTCCATTGAATCGGCCACCATTGTTGTTGCCGCGACCACCATTGCCACGGCCGCCACCGCTGTTGCCGCGACCACGTCCTCGGCCACAGATGCCTCCAGTGTTGCTGCTCCCACGCCCTTGGCTTATGTTCACTTGATTCACCTGGATTCCATGGTGGTGGTTGTCGACCCTCAACTCCGCACTGAGCATGTGTGCATACACGTCACTGATGGACATGGCCTCAGTGCGTGTGGTCAGGCTGGTGACCAGGGACTCATAATCAGACCCGAGTCCACCCAGCATGTAAGAGATGACTTCATCATCTTCAAGCCTTTTGCCAATAATTGCCAAGGTATCGGTGATACCTTTTACCTTGCGGAAGTAGGCGGCAATGCTGAGATCTCCCTTCTGGATCGTCGCAAGTTGCATCCGGAGCTGCATGATCTGTGCCCTGGAACAGGCGGCGTAGGATTTTTCAATGCAGCGCCAGACATCGCGTGCCGTGGTGCATCCTACCACTTGGGCGAGGACTTCCTCCGAGAGCGACGAGAGAAGAGCGCTCATGACCAGTTGGTCCTTCTCCATCCAGAGTGTGTATTCCGGATTGACAGTGGCAATGACATTGCCGTTAGCGCCGGTTGTGGAGATGGTGGGGTCTGGACAAGTGTTGGTGCCATCGACAAAACCCATGAGCCGTTGACTCCTGAGGTAGGGGAACAACTGTGTTGTCCACAGAAGATAATTCTCGCAAGTGAGCTTGACGGTGACCATATGGTTGAAGCCGGTGATGGCAGCACCATTGACACCGGAGCTCAATGTGCTCGCCGAAGAGTCTTCAGACATGGCGAGAATTTGGAATGCGGGAAGTGGCTAATTGGATCGAGGCTCTGATACCATGAAAGACTTTGTATTGGTTTTGTGAAATGGCTCAATCGCAATCCATCCCCATGTATTCAGTATATATAACAATGTTACTTACATGAGATCCGATCTTTACGCACTTACTAACGCTCTAGCTATAAGTCAGGATCATGGACCAGATCACTAACTGAAAAACCTAACAACTCTATACCAATCATTTTCTTAACAAGCCCATCGCGTTTGCTTTCTTCGATTTTCTCTTCTGTTTGGCTGGCGGCGCGATACAGGGATAAGCGATAGACAGCTTAGCTACACGGACCAGATACGAAATCAAAGCTAATAGGCCCGTTGTGACCCACGGGGGCAGCCGAAGTGGATGCACGAACCACCACACAAGCGAACCCACTCGGCTGGCGGTCCGACGCCGACGCCTCGAAGGCCTTGTCTTCCTGCTGATGCCCACGGGGCGTCTCCAGCGACGACCGCCTGGCCTGCCTCAGGCTCATCCTGCCCAGCTCTCCTCACCCTCAAGCCCGACATCCGACTCGTCCGTGTCGCCAATAGGCGGACGCCCGTGACCCGTGCAGGCCGGAAGATGATATAAATAAATATTAGTTAGTATGATTTATTGCAAAAATATTTATATTAAATTTATTGTATTATGAAAGAGCTCACGGCTATTGGTATACTGCTATGGGAGCTGTGACACCCAGAAACAAAAAGATTACATAATCGTTAGAGGATATCAACTAAACTCTATCTCTACAATTGAGTTGGTTTCGTCAGAGTACAACACAAGAAACTTATCTTTTATAAATATTAGTCAAATGCTCATGCGTTGCAGTGAAAACGTATCATTAAATTAAATAATTAAATTATATCACATATTTACATAAATTTTTTTTTACTATTGAGTTGTCACGGAGAGGGAGAAATAGCCTGGTCGGAGGAAGCGGGTGTGGATGGAAAAAGAAATGTAGTTGGTTTCATTTTTATTTGTGAGAGATGGGTGAGTGTGTCGTGGTCCATGATTCATATAGTTTTTCTTAAGATCCATGATCTATAAATAGCTTTGGACATCTAATTTATAAAATCCAATAAAACATTTCTTTTATTATAATATATAAATAGCTTTCGACTATGGACACCTAGGTCCATAGTCCATGATCCATTAAATAGTTATTGTTTTGGACATCGACACGTTCTTCAAAACGTAGCTTTGACCACTAATTTCTATTGTAATATATTTATAAAATCTAATAAAATTATAATATTACGAAAATGCTTTTCGAGACAAATCTACACGTATAATTTTTATATATCTAATTTAATTATTTAAAAATATATTAATAGCCAGAGTTTCAAAATTTTGACTACACCTATGTACAAAACAATAACTATTTGTAATTTAAGGGAGTAACTTTTTTTCTACGCGGAATGTGAGTTTGTGACTGCGAGTTGAGCGCATTGCCAGTAATTCTTGAGTTGAGCATGGTATGATGGGTAAATGAACTAGCTACTACTTCAGTCCGGGGACTATGTTTTTTGCAGTTAATTGTGGACCTGGTATTGCAATTCTAAACTACATTGCAATGTACATTTTGCCTGGATTACTTGGGATACTGAGGTACCGCTAGTCGGTTCATGTTTTCTACTTAGATATGGGCTATGGAGTTTTACAAGCACAAGATTAGTGTTCTATTACCAAAGGTGAGCAATGTATGACAGTGCTTCTACTTGATGGTTGCTGCTGCTTACAGAACCAAACTAGGAATCTACTCAATTACAGACCCACCGTACATGAATTGGATGATGAAGTGTTGTGAATTGGCCTTATAGTAGATTTTTTAGATAATGGAAGCTTATCTTCCGGTCTCTGCATCACGAAATGCAAACCGTTTACTACAATGTAATAACAAAATGCTGTAAAAAAGATATGACCAAATACTGCAAAAAAAATTGCAACAAGCTAAAAATAACATGACATATAAAGTCTCAAGCCGAACACAACGTGTTACTTAATCTCCACTCGTGCCTGCTGTAGAGATCCCTGAGCATAATCTCCAGTGATCTACATGCTACTAACATCACCTCCTGAGCCTCCTAACACTGCAGCACAGATCACGAGCACAACCAGTTGGTGCAAATGTAAATAACCTGCATCGGATTAAAGATTTTTTTCTTATCAAAAACTATATTATTTCAACATAGCCAAATAGACCAACACAAAGCATTAGCACTGACCAAAATGTGAGTGGTAGCCTCACGCTTTTACCACACCACTTTCACCTAATGGCATAACCGCCCATGGTATGTTTTAATATGACTAGCATCTGTCCCATTCCAGACTTTTGGTAGTACAGTTAGGCTTTACATTCAGTGAAACTCAGACCTGTCCTTAATCGACTAGGCGAGACATTCCATAAACCCAGAACCATGACGAAACCACCTCCCAACCATTTCTCGCCCGGTCTAAACCACATTTTCTTTGTAACCATAACATTTCCAAGGAATACTAGAATCATGGCTTTCCATCTTAACAAAATCTTAATTTGGCATAAAATCTTCCAAAATTTCCTAAGTTTAGTTCTAAGCATGTCTAAGCAATTTCTAATTACCATCATGTAACAATTAATATTTTCTTAAGGTTACAGTGGAATAGGGATTTAAATTTCAAAGGTAGTCTAACAATTTTGGGTATGGCTATGAATTTAAAACTAGGACAAAAATTATATTAGTAAAAATTATGCATGTAATAATTTAAATATAAACTAAAAATTTAAAAGCTGGAATCAACATGATCAAGGAGATGTGACTTGCCTGGTTCGGCGACTAGCTGCTTAAAGTCGTCGCTCATGTACTCCTCGGACTCTCCGAAATCTATATGCAAAAAATAACCTAATTCAAATAAAATACCAAACTAGCATAAAATAGAAATTTAAGATTTTAGATGAATTTATAAAGAAAAATGGAGCCAAACAGACTTCGAACGGGCAAAAATGGGCTCCCGAAAGTTTGAAAACGCTTGAAATGAAGAAAATAGAATTTTTATAATTTTTATAATTATTTTTCAAAAGAAAATCTGAATTATTATGCAATGTTGATGTCAGCGGCAATTTTCAAATTTTTAAAATTACTTTTAAAAGAAAAACCGAATTATGACACAATGATGATGTCATAATCATTTTTGGCCGGGAAATCCTCCCTTTGGCCGACGGGTGGGCCCGCTAGTGTTGACCAAGTCCATGGCACGAGCCAGGTGCACCATGCACCCGGTACACGCGTGTGGGGTGGGGTGGGCGCGCACGAGCGCAGCGCACGGCAAGGCCGACCGGCGCCGAAGAGGGAGGGAGTCGGCGGCGAGGCGCGCACCAGCGGTGGGTTGAGGTGGAGCTGGCAGTGGGGTCGGTGGGACCGGAGAGGGAGGGAGATGGTGGCAAGAACTTGGCCTGGGGCGACCGGAGTCAGAGGAGAGAGGATGCGCTTGGGTTGTGAAGAGAGAGGGGGAGGAGTGCGGGGAGGAGGAGGGGCGGGGCTATTTATAACCGAAGGGTCTCGGCCGAGCGGTGGTGGGCGCGGGTAAAGCCGGTGAAAAGTGGGAGAAAAGGGGGGACAAGGGGGCAACGCGGTGGATAAGGTGGCAGGGATAAGGACGGTGTTTATCTGTGCACGGGTGAGGGCGAGTTAGACGCGATAAAAGGGGGAAGGAGAGCTCGGCTGGGGCAGCAATGGAGGGAGGAGAGAGGGGCACCCGACCGGAGGTAGGGGACGACTGACAGGTGGGACCTGTCGGCCGGCTAGAGAGGGGGACGCTGTTGGTTGGGCCAGGTGGCGGGGTGGGCCGATAGGGTTTGGAAATTTAATAAACAAAATTAGTTTTAGATAAATATCAAATAGGGTTTGGCAATTTAATAAAAATTTTCAAAAATATTTTAAATTATTTAAAATTAGGAAAAATTATTTTAAGCATATCTTTGGCTTTAATTTTCTTGAATGAAATATTTTTGCATCACCAAAAATGGCAAAAGGCAATTAATAATCCATAAAATTCTCCAAAAATCTCAGATAACCACAGATAAATAATAAAAAGGCAAAAAGCAAAATTTCAAGGCATTATATAAATAAGATGGTGTCATCTACATACTGTAAGATGGTTAACCCATTGTCGACCAGATGAGATACCACCCCACTTATCAGCCTATCATTTTTGGCATGTTCTAAGATAACAGCTAACATATCCACAACGATGTTAAATAATATGGGGATAATGGATCACCTTGGCAGAGTCCTTTTCGGGTCTGAAAGTATGGACCAATGTCATCATTGATCTTGGTGCCAACACTTCCCCCGGTAACAAAGTTCTCAACCCACGAACACCATTGTCGGGAGAAAGCCTTTCATCTTTAGAGTTTGTTGTAGAAATGGCCATTTGATCTTATCATAGGCCTTTTCAAAGTTCACCTTAAAAATTATACCATCCAATTATTTCTTGTGCATCTCGTGAATTATTTCATGAAGAACAATCACACCATCCATTATGTTCCTACCTGGCATGAAGGCCGTCCATGTAGGACTTACAATTTTTTTAGCAACACTTGTGATCCTGTTAGTGCCAATTTTAGTGAAAATTTTAAAGCTGGCATTCAGAAGACAAATTGGTCGGTAATGTTGTATTTGCTTTGCATCTTTATTCTTTGTTAGATGATTTCAAAATTTAATCTAAATAGAGGAAAGTCTCCATTGTGTAAATCTTGGAACATTGCCATTAAATCATTCTTAATGACCTCCCAGAACACTTGGTAAAATTCGGCGGTCCAGATGCTTTGTTATGTGTCATTTGAATAATTGGCTCCCTCACCTCTTTCTCAATAAAAGTCTGCGTGAGGATATCATTCTCTAAAGCAGAAACTTGAGGACTATCGTCCCGGCGAGATTCAATCATAGAAAAATGATTGTTATCCAGTGGTCTAAAAAGATCTTTATAATATTGGATTATGTATTGCTTAAGCTGTACATCGCCAACTATTATTCCCTCATCTTGCTCGAGTTGAAAATTTCGTTCTTTCCTATGCTTACCATTTGCTATCAAATGGAAGTATTTAGTATTGTTATCTCCCTCGAGGATATGTTGAGCTTTTGCTCTTTGGAACCATTTAATTTCCAGAAAAACTAACCTACGGTATACCGTAGGAACGGTATACATCTGAAACTTGTGATTTTTTATACTGAAACTCATGAAACTTAGCACTAAAAACTGATGAAACATGAAACTGATAAAACTAAACACTGAAACTCATGAAACCAGCACTAAAACTGATAAGTTTCATAAGTTTCACAGCTATACCATTGGAATGGTATACCGTTCCCTAGTCTCCCTCTTTAATTTCCTCCTCACGTAACAATTAGGCAGGCCTCTCAGCAGAGCACTGTTTGAAGTTAGTGTCCTTTATTTGAAAACCCAGCAAGTTCTAATTTTTTTTTTTTATCAAATTCATCAATAATATGAAGTAACTCTCCCTTTTCTTTCTGTAAGTTCCACTGGTGGCAGCTCCTTAATTTTTGTGGAAGACTTCTGGTCTTAGACAGTTACTTAAAGCACAAGTGCAAAATCTCATCACAATTAACCTGGTACTCGTGCAAGTTTTGGTAAATCCAGTCGCCATCTAAACGTGTACTTCCAAAAATATTCGAAATTCATGATAATGTGGAACCAGACGACCTCAAAAAAGAACAATGTTGAAGCTGATAGCTCACCAATAATTGATTTCACAACCACTGCCTTGTGGCCTTTAGAAAAGAAAGAAAGACACCACCAACTACGTGGTGCAGCTGTAGAGCAAACCATTAGTCACCCGGTTCTAACTGCAAGATATCTTCTCTTTTGAGAAAGCTGTTTTACAATGACATTGCTTCAGAACAGAAGGCAATAAGAGCAATTGCAACTGAAAAGTTTAGTCAAATTTCAAACAGATCACCTGCGAAATCATAAAGGTGCCAGAAATATAGCCTTATGTTATTTAACTGTAATGCTTATATTGATATTTATAAACTTCTATAATACTCAATTGATTGAAGTATCTGTATCCCTGAACTTTTATAGGCCCGTAGTCTCACCTTCAGCTACTACTTTCAGTAAGTGTTACAAACTTCAATAACACCATATTTGTTTAGATTTTTTTACGAGCTTAAAAACCGGAAATCAAAGCCAAAATAAATGAATGATTTTACCTAAATTTTTTAAGCCTTCGTATAACTAAAATGCAAAAGCCATTGAAGAGATGTTTTTTTTTTTTGTTTACTGAGGGTTAGTCTTAGACAAATACCACTAAATTAGGTCAAAATTACCCATCTCTACAATGTATAAAAGTCGATTGCTTTTAGAATATTTAAACCCAAAAACTAGCTGTAAATTATAAACAAAAAAATCTAAACCTAAATAAAAATATGAACTTAGTAAGTAACCCATCACATCCCAAAATAATCCCTGAAAGAAATAAAAAGGTCACATCCCAAAGTTGACCCGGAAAGAAAACCCGATGAGGCGCAGCGCTAACGTGGACGGCGCATCATACGTTGCCATTGCAATGACATTGCCAACTCACATCCCCCGTCAGACTGGCGGCAATGCAGATTATGCAATCCACCACCCAAGAACAGCTAAAGACCAAGCCTAAATTACCACGACGAGCCTCCTAATCTAATAAACCCTTAGATATTGCCGCGTAGATCCCACACCAATATCCTATTCCTCCGATTCCCAAGCTGCTCCCCCCGAATCCAGATCACCCCTACTCATCATCGTTGCCATTTGCTCTTGTACTTTGCTTCCGGAGGCAGGAACCGCCAACCATTCCTCGCGCCGTCCGGGTCATCGGGTCTTGCCAAGAAAAGGGAAACGATCGAAACATCTTGCTGTTCCTGTTTCTTTCTGGTTCTCTGATCGGGGCGATGAGCAGTACGCTGCTTCGAGTGTACCCTTCCGAGCTCAAGATCCCCTGTAAGTGCTTTTCGAGAACCAGTCCTGATTTGGCGGCGGCGCTTCTTGATGCTTCTCTGTGCTGATTTTCCTCTTGCTTTTGATGCCCTGAGAAGATGGGATCAAGAGGCAGCGGTCTTGCGGCATGCAACTGAGGAACAAGACCGACCAGTACGTAGCGTTCAAGGTGAATACCATGTTCGATCTCCTCCTTGTTCTTTGCTGCTACTGCGATGCATTGGGAGGAAGGGTGATGGATTTCAATGTGCCAATCCGTAGGTGAAAACCACGAACCCAAGGAAGTACTCGGTGCGGCACGCCTGCGGTATACTGCTGCCCCGGAGCTCGTGCAATGTCATGGGTGCGGTTTGCTCTGCTTAACAGCAGCTCGCTGCTAAACTGATTGATCGGTTTGTTTGGTTCGCATTGTTACTGAAGTGGTGGAGTTGGTGTAGTTACGATGCAGGCTCCTAAGGAGATGCCATTGGACTACCATTGCAAGGACAAGTTCCTCGTGCAGAGCGTCGTGGTGCGAGATGGGGCGACCATGAAAGACTTCGTCCCTGAATTGGTAAATTATTGCAGCACTCGAGCTGATGGATGCCTAGTTGTCTGGTGCTTGTGTGTAATGCGTCTGTTGCGGTTTGCAGTTCACTAAAGCGCCGGGTCGGTTAATCGAGGAGTTCAAGCTGCGGGTGGTTTACATTGCTGCTAATCCTCCCTCACCGGTGCCTGAGGAGGCAGAGGAAGAGGATGCATCCCCTCGGTCAGAGGCGACGGGCCATGAAGTGAAAATATCGTCAGTGCTTGATTCTGTAAGTAGTATCATTGGTGTATGGTGCTACAGAAAAACATTATCATCTTGTTTTTGTTTGGAATGAACTAATGATACGTTTGTTTCCTTCTCAGGCATGTAGGCAGATGGATACATCTGGAGCCGCAGTTTCATGTGCTGAGGTAACTCTTTGCTCAGCTAAACTATCACTGCTACCTAGTTTTATCCCAGATTGGGGCAAAAACACTCGCGCATAACTTCAGAATCTTACCATGCGTTTTTTCTGCAAAATGAGCCTCTTGATGTCATTATCAAAATGTTTAGTAATTAATTTATTGCTTTGGTTTGCTTTATCTGGGCAGATAAGGACCTCGTTTTGGTATTGTGTCACTGTCAGTATAGCAGTATGACACCCAAAAATGAGAAGTTGTATGTTTCTCAGTGTATAGCCTTGTTTTGTAGATTAATAGATTAATCAAGTACTATTCATTGAGTTAGAACTCAGAACTTTTATGTAGTTAACTGACAAGTGAAGTCCACCTCTTTACTCTGCCCTATTTTTATTGTATGTGTCTGTTTAGGGTGCCTCTGTAGTATCAAAGCTGGTTGGAGAGAGAGAATATGCAGTAGACGAAAATCAAAAGCTTCAGCAAAAGATGGTAAAATTTCCCCTTCAGATGAGATTGATCATGCTATTTCCTTATCTCAAACATTGTGTTATTGCACTATTGCGGACTGTTGACTTCACTTATTTTGAACGAGCAACTATGGACTTCACTTGAGTTAGACTTGCAAATGACAGCTTTGATGGATCATTTAGTGCTCCACTGGCGTTTGATGATAGATACGGACTATGTAAGCTTGTTGCAAAACAAAGCTAACTATCTTTGAATTAGGTCTAGTCCTTTAGGCTCCATGAAGGAAAAAATGGGTTTATTGAACTATAGTGGTATTGACAATCTGGTCTTGGAAGATACCTTTTATTTATTTATTTTCTATCTGGAAGGAGCACTTGTGTGTAATGCTGTACATGTTTGCAAGGACAGAAAATAAATACTTCAAACAACTTAACCATATTTGACATAGAATCTGTTTAACCTCAAACATTATGATTGCAATGACAAGCTTTTACTGATTACGAACTTTGGTGCCCCAAAGATCAAAACACTTGATGCATGTTCAAGTTTACACGAACAACCTCCTCGTACAAGCTTAACTTCTGACTCCTGTCGATGATCACAGAGTTAATAGCAAACCTTTTTTCCAATGAATTATCTCATCTTACCATACCCTCTCCGTTTCGCTAAATCTGTCCATAGTCTTGGGAGTATCCGTTTTAATATATTTGTCCATTGATAGACTTTAGAGTGCAGTTATTGCAATTTTCCCTATCTCTACCCTTACTTAAATGCTTTAAAAGATGTTAAGTGGTTGTGACATGTCATTTAAAAGAGTTATGTATGGTCATTTCTCATTATGTATTTATTAGATTTGATGCTTTCTTGTATGTGCGTGTGGTGGGGCGTGAACCGATATAGTGAGACTGAGGGAGTAGTTCTGAACTTCTGATTTTCTAAATAATTTGCCTAGGTACGTATTTTAGTGTCAAATATCTGAACATATGGATTTAATCTTGCTTCAGGAACTGCTTAGGGAAACAAGATCATCTCAACAGGGTTTCTCAGTAATGTTTGTGCTGCTAGTGTTTATGTCATCTGTCTTCATCGGACATTTGATGAAGCAAATCAAGGTTTAGCCACATAAATACTGTTAAAAGGATCTGTATTTCTACCACGGCTCCATCTCCACCATTATCCGTCCGAATTGTTTATTCATTCAACGAGCATACACATGTACTAGAACTAGAAAGGGATCCTCAGGTTGTAATTGTTTTTTGAATTATCAGGTTGTAAATTTGCACATAGGAGACGGACGATTTGCATTGTACGTATTCATGTATATATGGTTCATTAATTAAAGCCTTACGGGCTAGGTTCGATTTTGTAGGCGTTTCAGAACTACTAGGTAGAATTCACGGCATACGCCGCACCGTGTAAAATTTGCTCTGTTCTTTTCTAAAAAAAATGCTGCAGGAGAAACATAACATTTTTTCGGAGCGATCTCAAAAAAATTGGAATGGTAGGAATCGTCTATGAATTTGCGTAACCATTGTTTTATTTTTTCAGAGTGATCTCTAAAAAATTGGATGGGTAAGAGCCGTCTATGAATTTGCGTAATCACGGGTTTAATTTTTTTTTTAAAAAAATAACCTAAACGTAATCTTCCAGGCATAATAGATATATTTTCTTGGAAAAAACAGATAAAGGATCTTCTTTTGTCGAGTTTAACACTATACGTTCACCAGTGAATAATACATGTTTCGAAAAATACTATAGATCGAGTTGCAAAAATAACTATAGAGATACAGCTCTAATATTCCGAAAAATATTAGAAATACAGTTACAAAAAAATAGAGAGATAAAGTTGCACACATATTTCTTTTGACGAATTTGGTTAACACTCTATTATTACCCGGTCAACCTCCTTTCGCCGAGTTTAACACTCTATGTGTTAACCGGGTAATAATACATGTTCCAAAATATATTAGAGATGACAACCTTCTTTCGTCGAGTTTAACACTCTATGCATTCACCGAGTAATAATACAATCTTCTTTTGCTGAGTTTAATACTCTATACGTTCACCGGTGAATAATACATGTTTCGAGAAATACTATAGATCGAGTTGCAAAAATAACTATAGAGATACATCTTTGATATTCTGAAAAATATTAGAAATCGAGTTACAAAAAAAATATAGTGAGATAGAGTTGCGCACATCTTTCTTTTGACGAATTTGGTTAACACTCTATTATTACCGGTCAACCTCCTTTTGCAAAGTTTAACACTCTATGTGTTAACCGGGTAATAATATATGTTCCAAAAAATATTAGAGATGACAACCTTCTTTTGTCGAGTTTAACACTCTATGCGTTTATTGAGTAATAATATATGTTTCGGAAAATATTAGAGATCGAGTTGTAAAAAAAAAGTCTACAGATAGAGTTGTACATATATTTCTGTTCATGAAAATATTTTTTCCGGGAAAAATGGAGAAAGGACCTGGACGTAAGGGACGTGACCTATTTTTTGTTTTTTTGGACCTGACCGCTACCCTGAAAAATTAGAAAAGGGATCGTTCGCAATTTGTATTTAACGGGAGTTTTTTTGTAAAGTAACGAACCGAGGGACCTAAACGCTATTTGGAACGTTTTTCTTACCCTCACAAATAATCGCAAAGGATTTTTTTTGTGATTTATAAGGATCTATCCATAATTTAAAGAAAATGGAAGGACTTTTTTTGCAAAATTGGGTGGCACGACATGGGCTGTCTGCCCGGCAATTCCCTCGCACGTAATAGAGTTTATATTCCTCCTTGTGATCTGCAACGACACATTCGATAGAGCTACTTTGCAGGAAAAGCTACGGCTTCAAATTTGTGGTTGCATTTGTATGACATACATTTTCTGGACAATTTAACAGCAAAATCACATTGGTAAGGTACTGAAGATGCAGAGAACCATACATCATTGGTAAGGTACTGTTCTTCTGGCTTGTGGCGCCGGCGGCGCAAACCAAGGAGGCTGCGCCCTCTGATCAGGGTGATCATAAGCCGCTCTCTCACCTCATGCAAAACATATAGTCGATTTGTCATGTCTGTCTCAATTCACAATGGCGGGATAGTGTAATCCTTGCTGTTCAAAACTTGAATAGTCGAAGTACCTGCGACGATCTGAGCGTTTGCGTCCCACTATTACTCTGAGCATCGGGTAGTCTTGATCTCCTCCTCGGTTGGTGCAGCGATGCCGCGCTGTGTCCATTCGTCGAACGCGCTCTCGGGTATGGCGAAGCGCGCCTCGGCCTCGGCCCTCGCGCCGCCGTGGCACTCCCCCTCGGCTGCGATAAGCGTCCGGAGGAAGTCGGTCCTGGCCTGCATCTCCGCGAAGAGGCTGCGTTCTTCGTCGGAGTGCCGCCCAAATAATAATCGTCAGTGTAACCTCGCGATCGAGTGGTGGGCGGTTTCCTATTGGGCAGCGCGGCCGCGTGTGAGGTTTGAAGAGTTGCGACTCTTTGCCGAAACGTGCGCGCTTCTGGAAACTGAATGGGGGTGCGCATTTGATTTGATCACTTTGTGCCATGTGAAGTGAGAGCGTGCACATTTCTCGACGGAGAGCAACTGCGATCTCGATAACTCATCATGATCCAGTGCGAACGTTGAATTTTTTTAATTAATATATATTTTATTAACATTTTATAAATAAATACTCAGATAAAAAATTACACAAATGTATTTGTCGCTATTTTAAATGGAGACAATAGCTCTATCTTCACTTGAAACTGTGATAGTCTCTATCATCATTTAAAATCACTACTAAAAAAGAGGTTATATTAAACAAAAACCGTATATGTTGAGACTCGGGCACATGCCTGACGGTTTTAAATATAAACTGTCTATGATAAGGTGCACATCATAGACGGTTTTATTCATAAACCGCCTGTGATGATGACATGTCCCCCACATCACAGACGGTTGTTGTAGAAAACCGTCAATGATGTCTGGCTTATCATAGATGGGTTTTGTCTAAAAAAAGTCTGTGATGTAGGGATCTCATCACAGATGGTTCGTAAATAAAAGCGTTTGTGATGTGTGTTCTCATCACAGACGATTTTGTTTAAAACCGTCAGGGACGTGCTCGGGCCTCATCACAGACGGTTTTTGTTTAAAATTGTTAGTGGTGTTCGATACATCACTCTCAATGTTGTAGCCCCAAACCGGCACGTGCATACTGATAATTCAAAAAAGAAAAAAAAACATCAAACATAAGCAAATGAAAGAGATGAAATGATCAAATAATAATCTAGCATAAGATAACATAATTAACAAAAACATGGCTATATATACAAAAGGTTAACATTACATGATTATAACATAAACACAGTAATTACAATATAACGCGTGGCGTGCGCGATCACCACTCGCCGCTGCTGCCCGAGGGTAAGGAGTCGTTGGAGTCGTCGTCGTCACTAGAGGCGGCACGTGGCTTGTCCTCCTCCTCCGATGACGAAGGAGTGCTCCCCCAACACATGACGATATCCTCCTCATCCTTGTCCTCCTCGTCCTCGTCTGGTGCGAGGGGCTACGGTGGCGGCCTCCGCAGCCCGTGGCTGAGGCGGCGGGAGAGACGTGGCAGTGCAGTGGCGCTGGGGGCTAAGGCGGCACAGCCGACGGTGATGGTGGTAAAGGTACGTACCTTGACTCCATAGAGGAGTCAGAGCACGCGGGAGAAGGAGGAGGCGCTGCCATAGGAGCGATCGCGCGTGTACAAGACTTTAGATGAGACGAAAAGAGAGACAATCAGAGACACTAGCGTCAGCGGTCTAATTAGAAGTGTTCTGATCGATCAGCTCATGCATTCATATGATCGATCGATTTTAATATATATATGTGCGCTTGATGACATGTCTTCATGAAGACGAAGAGACGTATGGCTGATTGATTGGTTTAATTCGCAGGATTAATGAAGAGTCGACATTCTGATCGATCAGTCGTTTAATTGCCTTGATCGCATATGCATTCAACCGATCAGTTTAAATTGGCGGGGAAGACGAGGTGGTGGCCTTATCACAGACAGTTCGTGGCTAAAACTATCTGTGATAAGGTGCACATCACAGATGATTTTAAAAAAACTATCTGTGATGACCATTTCAGTTAAATAAGAATAGAGAGCCCCGACTGTCTCTGTATTTTTAGGGTTTACTGAGCTATTTTTTAGGTGGTTGCGATTGAGAGGCAATCTGGTGGAAAGTGACCCTGGATTTGGAGTTGTGATTATAGATCCTTATGTTCTAGGTCATTTAAGGTTAGTAATTGATTCAAATTTGTATTGTATTTAAGATCTAGTTTGGTAAAGAGGGAAATGAAGATGGTTTTTAGATCTAGCTTGGTGTATATCAATTTGTTCTCTTCAATCTAAAGTAGTAATTGGTTCTAATTGCATTATACTCAAGATGTAGCTAGCTATATAAAGTGAGAATTGAAGATGCTGAGTTTAACTTTAGCTTATACATGCATACATACATACATACATGCATACATACATGCATGCATACATACATATATATATGTTAGTGTTATGCCCTTGAGGCAATCATATAGATGATTGTAACATGATTATGTTTATGAATAATAATATGATTATTAGTCTAATGAATGTATATCATTGTTTTGATCAACAAGTGTGTGACTTGTTTATGAAGCTCTTTACGTATTGATATAATTCGATAAATATCTCTGATCGGATATCATCGTATAGGACAACGATGAATAGATCAGCACATGTATTGTTCGATGATCATGTTTCATAGATCATGGGATATGGAGATATCATCAATACATTGTGGACGCATGTTGAAGAACAACATGGGTTAGATAGACCCACAATGGGACACTGCGAGAATGTTACATTCTTATGTGTCATCAGTGTATCTCATACATAGTAGATGTATGATCCTTAGACCTGAGATTGTCATATTCTCTACATGTGTAATGGTTTACCTTAGGGTTACCAAACACTATTTCCTAACCGGATAGTTATAAAGGTAGCTTTCATGTTTACTATGAAACATGCAGAGGGAAGTGAGCAGTCAAGATGGAATTTGCCACTCCAATGTAACGGAGATATATGTCTAGGCCACTCGTGTGATATGATTAAGGAAGTGAATGGCCATGCCGTGATTGAGAAGTCAATCACAACTTATTAATATATCACGGATACGAGAGATGGATTGAACTGTCAAAGGATGACATGCTTCTCGCCTTGAGTTCGATTTTCATATAGTTTGGCAAAGGGATTATTACATCAGTACTTTAATCATATGCGTTTGGGAGTTGGCATGCTCTGCAAGGAGCCGCTACCGACTATTGGATTAGAAAAGGGTTTTCCGGATCCATATCCAAATGCGCATGAACCTACAGGGTGACACACTTAACGTGCTGGGACGCATTAATTCAGATTGGATCCGTAATTAATGGACCTCATGGGCTTAGCGCGTAGATGGGCCCTGACTGCCTAGGGTTTCACCTCGTGGATATATAAGGAGGGGAGGAGGCTGGACGCAGAACAGACTTTTCGTGCGGTTTAGAGGTGTTTCGCCAGAAACCCTAGCCACCTCCTCTCGTTGCCCCTACCGAGCGACCCGGTGCTTGCACCTGAGCGCCGGCGTTCCATTCCGGACGTGTGGATGCTTTGTGGTGGCCAGCTGCGCTCTTTGCGGCATGGAGAGGACGATCAGCAGCGAGGACGATCCACGCCGAGAACGATCCACTACAACGACGTGCGAAGGATTCCGCAACTACGCGTCTAGTGGTAATAGATCTATGATCCCCTTCTTGTGAGTAGTTTTTCTGGTTTGCGGTAGAAATTTTAATTTGTGCTAGAGTAGCATACCGCGTTCCCCAACAATATATATATATATATTTATGTCGACGTTTGGGGAATAGGCCCCCGCCGAACTTACTTGTTTAATGAGGGATCAACACGGGCCCCTTTTTCAGTGAAGGGTTTGTGTCCGAAGAATGCTCAAAGGTCTCAGAATACTCGAAAAAGTGGACACGATGAGTTTTATACTGGTTCGGGCCTCTCGCTGTGGAGATAATAACCCTACTCCAGTGGAGTTGCTATTGCTTTTGTTTGCTTGCGTGTATGCGTGCGTATTCTCAGAATCTCATCCTCCCCTTCTTTTCGACATATTCAGGTGGCATTTATAACTTACAGGGATATCTCTCATAACTGCAGCCGAATAACGTGCACTTATTAGCTGTGGTCGTAATTGAAGCCTTGATTCCCACCACATTTCCGTCGTGGGTGTAACAACACCAGATCGTGGCATAATTAGCGCCATTCGGACGTTACAGCGCCGAACACGACCTTCCGACCATACCACCCGCGGGCAAAGCCCGGGCCGAGCGTGTTTGGTCATAGTCGAGCATGGATGCTCATGCCACGAGCACAGATGCCCGTGACAGAACAACAATAAGCCTAGTTTGGTCGAGCGGACCAGCTAGCTCGATCATGCATTGTCTTCTTCGGGAACATCATCCGAGGGCACGCATAGTTGGGTGAAACTGGCTGCCGAGGTATTATAGTATTTATAAAAGCTATCCAATCCCCGACAGTTTATATATCCATTTTTTCTTTGTGATGTAAGGAGCTATATTTTTTAGTTAATTGGCAAGTTTAAATATAGCTTATATGTAGCATATGTGTGCATGTGCACTCCTAGTGTACTTCATTCGTTATTTAACAGCTATTGTTACATATGTAGCGTAGATGGACCGATGTTGGATGTATGCTGAGAACAGTACATTAATGATGTCTTCGCTTTTCGAAGAGCTGCAGAGGAAGATATGTTGAACAAGGGGGGTGGAATTTAAGCATTTTCCATGCATTGACTGCGATAAATTGAGAATGTTTACAAACCCAGTACATATCGAAGCACACCTGATTCTATGGGGTTTAGCTTAATTCCAAAGCTTTAGGTAAAACTTTGAAATTCGTTGGATATAAACACAATACCTTGATCGGTCGTAATCGTCTGAGGGATCCCAAACTGATGGATAATGTGTTCCTGGACAAATGCAATTACCTCAACACTTAGTCACCTTCTTCAAAGGTATGGTCTCAATCCATTTAGAAAAATAATCAGTTGCGGCCAATATGTACTTTTGCCATTTAGACGATGCAGGATATATTTGACCGATTATATCTATACCCCAAACTCTAAACGACCAAGGCTTTATGATTAGGTGTAAAATAGCGGCAGGTGTCAATTGTATATTTCAAAATTTATGGCAATCTTGGCAACCTTTATAATACTTGAAACAATCTTCTAACATCATTGGCCAAAAGTAACTAGTACATCTTAACAACCATTTCATTTTGTGAGCTGACTGATACGTTTCACAAATCCCTCCATGCACTTCTCCCATTGCCGATTTCGCCTCTTTCGTCCCGTTACACCTTAACGACAAACCCTCCAAAGTCCAATAATAAAGTGTATTATCGAGCATAACATACTTTAAGGCTTGCCTTTTAGTTTTCTTATCAGGCAGCTTCGAATGATCCAATAAATAATCCGATATCTTCAATCACCAATTAGCTTTGTTAGTACACATAATTATTTTCTCAATTGGCTCACAATCAACCAATCGATCAAAAACCTTATACCCCAAAGCTTACTGTGCCAATCAAAAACCGATTTTGTCATCCTTAGATGCACGGCCGGAAACGTGCCACCGACCAATTTGAGATTTCTGTCTGGGCTCCTGCAACAAAGAAGAAGTGAGCAGCAGACAGGACAACCTCGAATGTGGTGGATACAACATCTGCCACAGTGGTCGGTGTTGATCCGACCAGCACTAGACCAATGCAGGGCACATGCCCCATGAATAATACCGACCAGCCTCAAGTCCAGAGGACATTGGCTGAAATACTTAGAAGGACTTCCTCATAGGTATATAACAAAATACGATATGGTATATGGGATACTCCATATAAGAATTATCCTATATTTCCACATGTTCAAGGTGAGGAGGAGGAAGAGAGTGATGATGACATCCCTCTAGTCTTCAAAAGAAGGAAAGCTCCCGTCCCAACCGTAGAGGAAACCAGAATTCCTTGGATCTCTTGAGAAATGGACTCTGAGTATCTTACAAGTAAATCCTTTGTATTTTAGTTTTAAAATTTTAATTTTTAGAACCAGTATGCTTTTCTATATACTAATTTCTTTTCTTTTTTTTTTTTGCCCCCGGCTACTCAGGTTCAAGCAAAGTCTAAGGTGAATCCTTTGTTCGGTAATAAACTGACCAATGTAGATCCGCCTTTGGAGCCTAATGTCGAGGAAATTTTGCCGATTGCATAAGGCGCAGAAGATGGGTCGATCAACACCATGCATTTTATAATATATAGATTCATTTCTGAACAAGCAAAATTTCTAGCTAGCTAGCTTGCCAGAGTACTTTGTACCAATGACATTAGCAAGTTAGATTGAACTTCAAGCCAACTAGCAAGATTAGCAGCCACAGGGCAAGCAGGACCTGAGCCTGCACTAGAAGGGCTCGAACATTCATTTACATATACAGATCACTTCATGCATATAAAAGAAGAAGATTAGAAGGAAGATATTAATTAAACGTGACAAAACGATTTCATATCATTAATTGTGAGTGGGGAGATGGGTTCTAGGCCCAACATAATCCAGATCAAACCCGGTGCCCTCCCCTTGCTCTGGATGAGAAAGACGCTGCGAAACCCTAACTACAATCGTGGTTCGAACTGCACCTGGTGATACCATTGCCACTCCCTGTTTCACCTTTGCACCAGCTCGAGCCATACGATCATCCATAGTGATCGTGTGAGCGTCAACGTTTAATAAACCTTTCCTCTCCTTTGTCGGAGAACCATCAACCTTCAGGCTTGCTGCATCCTACACGAGCGAGATGCGTGTAATTAGAACAGCCAACAAGAAATTAATAGTTAAGGACACCAGACCAATTGCTCCAATGAATAAGGTAGCTACCAACCTTGCATGGTACAGGACGTGACTTGCTCAAGCTGCCCTTACCACGGGCACGAAGTCGGCGCCCCTCGCATGAGCCGACGAAGAGAGCAAGGAAGAAGAGGACGAAAAGAACGGTGGTGCCGCCGGCTGTGAGCCTTAGCTGCCTCTTAGGGGCTAGACAAGAGCTTAAGCTCAGCATGGCAAGGCACAAGCAGGTGTGAGAAGCAAGAGAGGTGGAAGTGAAGACGAACATGAGGAGAGGCGATATGGAGGATCGTGGAAGGAGCCAGGGAGCGCGCGCTTGTAAGGAAGTGGATAAGGGCCACACGGAGGTTGCCGTTGGGAATATATACAAGTGCAGAAAGGTTCAGGGGGTGAAGCCCAATGGTTCTTAAACGTTGTTGTTTTTTGTTTACCAAGTTCTACGACACAGCTAGCTATGTGCTACCTTTGTTTTTTGTATCCCGAATGGTGAGAACATCCACAAGACCTTAATTAATTTGTGTCCCAACGATGGACAGCTTGTGGTCACTCGTTACTAAAGTCAGTATTGGTGCCCTAATAAGGACCTTAATTAAGCAAATGTTTCCTCCACCCCTGTTAATGATAGCTGAAAAGATTGCTCACTTTTACCTTAATCTGGTACTAGCTAGTACTACTTGGTTAGGGAGTATATTCGATTGCAAGCTGAAGTGTTGAACACACCAGTCGTACTAGTTTATTCTGAAAGTTCAGAAAGTTCAGAAACTTTGTACACCTGTTCAGCTCGACCCAATAGACAGGTGCAGACTTCACTCTTCAGCGACTCCACTACAGCAACAGCCACCAAACGAACAACGGAGTACAGTACATTCGTGGTACGAACGACCCATAACATATCTTAACTATTATAAGAATGAGTTGGTGGTGATGGTAAGTCTGCCAGGCCATTCTTGGGCCAGAACAGTAGTGGTCTAAGGCCCAGTAGGTGAGTTACTATTGCTTTACTAACTTATAGTTGTAAATCTGCAGGACAACTCAATATAGATGATTTGATTTATTTACTAGCTTACAAAGATATATTTTGCTTGATATGTGTGTTACAAAAAATTGATTTATTTTATGATTTATGATCCTGCATTATAATTATGCATTATTCTCTTTCGAAATTCTGTTGCAACGCACGAGCATCTTACTAGTAGTAATAAATGAACGAGAATCGCATGCATGGACCGAATGCGAGGACCAAGGCAGAAGCTTCAACCAGACAACCACACGTGAATGTCCCGATCCACGCCAGGCGCAAACACCACGCTTAGTGTGGGGGCTGTGGGCCCGTTTCCTGAGGTTACTATGCTTGGATTTCGATATTCAACTTTGTATCCCACTGCTTGCATACATACATACATACTCTGTAGTACTTACGTGCCTATCTAGGCAGGCAGTGTTGTTTCCAAACGCTCATGTGCGTCCCAGTTAACAGCAGCACACCAGCTCGGCACCCGTATATCCAGGCCGCTGCAACTGGAAGGCAACTGTGTCGGGGCATATAAAAAAAAAAAACAATTTGCGTGGGGATTTGCGTCGCCACGGGAGGTTTTGCTTGGCAGTACGGTGGGTATCGGAGCTAGATGTCGGGAAAAGCTGCCGCAAGGAGGCGCGTGTCTCACCGCGCATGTCGCGCGTCCACTCAGCCGAGCATCACCTCTCCGGGCTCCGGCTCTCCCCGCCTCCGTTGGGACGGACGTACCAGCCTAGCTATACCGCGTACGTGTATGTGCATGCGTACGCGAGCGCGCACAAAAGTTTTCGATAGTTCCGAAGAAATATGGAAAGGAAGTGTTTTATGAAAACGAAAATAAAAAATATCGGTACGAAAATAGATTTATTTTTGGTTAAAACTGAAAACAAAGAATCCGTATATGTGCAACTGAAAATTAGAAACGAAAATAGGTCGAAAGGGAAACGGGTTTGGCTTAAAAAGAAAAAAAAAGAATTTATATTTATTTTAGAATAAAAATAATTTTAGAAATACAAATAGTTTTATAAAAAAAATATCAAATAGAATTAAAAAAATTACAGAAAAACTCTCTAAAAAAAATACTTTCGAACATTTTGAACCTAGGAAATTATTTTTAACCTTATTTTTTATGAATAACTTAAGTTTATAAATCTAAAAATAACAAAAAGGCATCTATAAACTCTAGAAAATTCATGACAAATATCAGAAAATTATAAAAAAAATTTGAACAATAATATGCAAATTTTAGGGTATTACACATTTGTAGTTGGTGGAGCAAGAGGATATCGATGATAATGGTATGGAGGAGGACATGATGGTTTGATATAGGGGACAAATAACAAGCTTTCAGCTGATAAACTTGAGAAAAAACTTTCTAGTAATACTGGTAAACATAACATTGTTCTTATGTCTGCCTTGGAGGTGGAATGAATTACATTGTTCTTGTGGTCATGTATATTGCGATCATGTATAATGTTCTTGTGGAATTTTCCGCTTTCATTTTCGTATTTGCTCCGTTCTGTTCCGTGTCCGTTACTATCCGTTTTTGTATCCATTTCCGTTTTCATCACTACCCACAAGTGAATAGGTGATACGCCACGACCGTTGAAGATCTAACACATTATGAATGATAATTTGTAAGACTGCCATCTCTCCGAAGTTGGAACCCAGATTCAAATCCTAGTGAAATTTTGGAAATCTCGGTCGAGATTTTGGATTTCGGTCAGGGACGAGATTCCAAATCCCGAATGGATAAAAAATTTGTACAAAATTAATTAATTGATACAGTAATTTCAAAAAAAATTCGGTTTTATTGACAGATGTCAGCTTGTTTACACCAAATTAGGATATGACGAGCTGTGCACATAGCGCGGATGGCAAAACGTTCATAAGACATGCTTGAGGTCTTTGGGTTCGATCCTGGTAACAACAACATTCTTTTGATGTCAGAAGGCATGCGAGAGGCCCTGTTCGATCCTGAAGACCGTACTTTTTTTTCATGCATCCAAAATGTAAAAAATATTTAGTCAAGAGCGAGATTCGAACCCAGACCGACCGGAAGCAGCAGCAGCGGTCGAACCAACTCGACCGTGTGTGGGTGCGCACGTGTGTGTGGAGCTTTTGCCTATGTTGCCACTTGCTATGGCTAGGTGTTTGTGTTCTTATATAGCTGTGAGCCTGTGAGGCTCTGGAGATGAAGTGGATGGATGAGTGTTCGATGAACTCAGCCTGACCGGTTTAGATGGCAAAACGTTCAGAAGGCATGCTTGAGGTCTTTTGGGTTCGATCCTGCTGACCGCAATATTATTTTGATGCATACAAAATATATAAAAAAAAATGTTAGAAAGCAAGCGAGAGGTCTTGGTTCAATCCCGATGACGCAACATTTTTATCATGCATCAAAAAGTAAGTGAACTCAAGAGTAGGATTCGAACTAGGTCGGGTCGACTGGAAGCAGTACTAGCGCTCAAACCAACTCGGCAATGTCCGGTACTTGCCATGGAAGAGCTACAGATATTTATATAGCCTTGAAAGTTCGAAGACCGAGCAGACCAAGCCGACACAAGGAAAAGTATACTTTTACGGAGATTTCAGATATTTCGGCCGAAATGTCAGTTGAAAAAACTGGATTTAAAATTTGGTTTTTGAATTTTGTCTGAATTTTGTATAAAATTCTGAGATCTTGTCAAAATTTTAGATTTCGGCCACCTCCGAGATATATACCGAAAATAAAATTTAAAACCTTGGTTGGAACCAGAGTATGTTTGGTTTGAAGTCAAGTTTGTTATAATTAACCTTATATAGATGTTACTTATCATACCTTTTGTGATAATAAAATTTAGCGTCATAAGTGTGGCAAAGTTTGGTAAAAAAATTGAGTCTATGACCTGTGAGTAGTGATGACAATATTACCCGATTACATGTGTACCCGCTGGTAAAAACTCTAATAGAGGTGCGTATGTTCCTCTTTCATTGCCCGCGGGCATGTTTATGAGGGCCAAACTTTACCCGACGGGCAAACAGGTATGGGTATGAGGGAGCTCTACCCGTACCTGTTTCGCACGATTACCTGCCACTTTCTACTTACATGTGGGCCACAACAGGCGCCCAATTGGCCCCTAATCCCAATTTGTGATACCTCGTATTAGTCATTTGTGATTAGTGATACCGTGATGAGCGGGTTGTAATGTGGGTGATGACTGATGAATTGTTTCTATTTTAATTATTGAATTTGAGCATGTGTGATGACTGATGAACTATTTTCATTTTAATTGTAGAACCTGCGCATTTGTGCATCATTTGTTTGTATGTGTTATTTTAATTCTTATTCCCATGGTCACTTGAATTTTTTGAATAATTGATAATCATTCTTCAATTCATATAATGTAGTTGATTTCCATAATTTCATCAAAAGGATTGTATTAGTACCATAGCTCATTAGCTCCTAGTGCCATTTGGTTTGAAGGATTGTTGATAGTGGTGAGTAAACACGTATACCCCGGTATCGAGTACCCTCGGGCGATAGATATGGACGAGATTCTTCGTCCGCGACCCTTCGCGGGTATACCCGTATGGGAGATTTTGGCTAGCAGGCATGGGTATGGGTGAGCGCTACTCATGGCCGCCGCACTTGATTGCCATCCTTACTCCACACCCGATTGCCATCCCTACTTGTGAGACATAGGGCTAAAAAAGTATGACAAGTTATAGTTATGGTCACAAACCAAACACCCATCTAAAAATCTATAATATATCTACACTTAGATATGACAAAGTTAGCTTCGTACCAATTCTCCAGTATGCAAACTAAACTACATTACTAGCTAGACATGTAATAAGGCCGGATTTGCCTGTTTGTTGTGCAATACACTAGTACACGTGCAGGAAATATGAACAGGCCAGTGCAAGTACCGGCCTTCACGGCCGGAGGCCGCCTTCTTCAAGGTTCGTACACTTCGCGGGTGCGAACTGCCGCCCAGTGGAGTATTCCTACGCGTGTTCTTGGCCGTGGGCTGGAGCAGGCTGAAATCCCATCGCATTATAGGATTCACGGCCCGCGCGGGCCCCAAGTGAGCGGAATAGAATCGAGAGAAGTTGTACGCTAACCTTTCCAAACCACTTCAGGTCAGGGCGGACCCACCATTGGCCCCACCTACAATTTATAAGGTCCAGGTATGTTGTATATACTGTATATACATAAGCCCAGCAAATTTGAAAGCTGGAACGTTGCACCAAACAAGAAACACAATAAGATTGCCAACAATTGGATGAATGACTATTAGGTTTGCTACACGGAGAGAGATCTTCAAATCACTTAATGATGAAGTCATCATCCGACGATTTCAACGCCTCAAAACTAGGAGAATACAATTGCCTCGTCCCTCACCAATTGTTAACTGAGTGGTATGTTGTCTATTTGCTAATTCTTCTTTGATCGTATTAGTTGAACGTTATATCTATGCTTCTTTAATAATACTATTGTTGTTACGGTATATTGTATTCTTTTTAACGTTTTAATACTACTTTAAGTATGCCCCACCTATAATTTCTTCCTGGGTCCGCCTACACCGCACAACTGTGTAGAGCATACTAGACTTGTGAAACAAAATGGACAGTGCCTTCTGTGTAGACCGTGCATGCGGTAGTATTTTGATAAATCTGTTTTTTTTTTAAAAAAAAAATACAGTAATTGAATTGTGATACTAAATATGCCGAATAGAATTTCGATTTGATATCGGTAAATACCATATTCACCAAACTAACGTCAATTGTTTTTCTTTACTTGTCATTTTGGACATCGATACGGTTTCTAATACACACATTTGACTATCACTTTATCTAATTATACGTTAGTAAAAGTACTATACACATTTGACCATTATTTTGACAAATATAGTGATATTATTTTTATGTAAAACCGTGCTTTATACACATTTCACCCTTACTTTATCTAATTATATATGTATTTTTTTCATTTTGATTTTCGGTTTAATCACGGTTTTTACTGAAAACCCGTATCCCAAAAATAATAATTTGTCATGCCGCATCGAATAACTAAACCAGTCAAACCAAGTTGATCGGTTCGGTTCAAATTTTCTTGTACAATTTTTTTGTTCGATAAAATCGTGCACAACCCTATTACTGTGCCATCTTTCCATTGCCGAGTTAACTTAGTCGCCACATCTTTCGGTTATACCTATGGGTGGCCAACGTGTTTTGGAGGAATGAAATGCATCAACAATGGGGCCATCAGTGTAAGACCATGTGGACGTTAACCCATACATGTGTGATGGGTATTTGATATTTGTTACGCTTGTGTCGATTTATGTAAGTTTATTTTCGCTTAGAAAACTGAATTTGCAATTTTGGGCAGCTATTGGTGTTGACTATATGTTGCATATTATCTTGAGTAATGCTATGTGATATTTTTACTTATCTGAGATGGTTGCAGGATTGGAGCTAGGCCATGATAAAGCAGAGGAGATCGGAACTAAGCTAAGAGAGCTGGGGTCTATACGATCAAAGTGACGCCAGAATATGACTAAGGTTGGGGAGTTGCTGTAAGTAGGGATGATAAGTGGATGTATGAGATAATAACTTAAACCTTACTCAAGCGAAGGAGGATCGTTGAATCAAAGGTTTGTGGGTGGAGTAGATGTCAAGTTAGTAGTAAAAGGTTATTGGATCTTGAACTTAAGTGATACTTTGAGAAGCGTGCAAGTGCATGATTAAAATCTATTATGTTGTTGGGTTACGAGTTAGCCCATGTATAAGTGAGGCAATGAATCTCAACCTTTGACGAGGTTTCTTGGGGGGCCAAGAAGATCATCTAAGGATGAAGGTTGCTCCTAGTATGCTATGAATAGAGAGGGTAAAGGGATACCTTCATGTCAAGTTTTAGAGACGAGTTTTTCGGTTTTCTTATGCTCATTTGAGCTTTGCAAACCATGAATTATGGCTTTGTAACCATCTCTAGCTAAGAAATACAATATCCAAGTTCATCTATGTTCTAAAATTTATTTTATTTCTTGTATTATTACTTGTTTCTTTCATGCAACTTGAGCTTTACTTCTCCTCCTTCTACTTGCTATGGTTCTATTAGATCTAGAACATGCAAGATGTTGATGGACTCACTAGATCATGTCCCAACCCAGAAATATCCACTAGAACTTATTCTTACTCAAGTTGTGCTTGGAACATCATATTCTTGTTGATTTTCGAGTTCTCTTCTCCTATGTTTTTGAGTGGTGGGATGACTTCATGATTGATGGCAATAACCTGAGAAGATCTTGTTCTAATCATCCAAGCACTATCTTACTTTCTCTCTCTCAAGAAACCCAGTTTTGGCTTAAGGAATGATTTTTTTTAATAGATCTTATTCCTAAAAAATTTGGGGGTTGTTTCTTTGTTAGCTTGCTGTGACTTGTGAGATATGATTCAAAATTATCAAGTTCATATTTAGTCGACGAGAAAGCTTAGATCGAAGCTTGTGTTTCTGATCTGGTGTTGGTGCAACCTTTCCTAAATTTATAAAGGTCAAAACTTTAATGTAATTCTATTCGATTGATGATTGAAATAGGTTCGTAACCTCAGTATAAATGCTCATGCCAAGTTCCATAGGTTTTGAATTAGCTTATCAAAAGTTATATCAATTCTTGATTTTGAAATCGTGCCAATTTTTTTGTTCATCTGGTAGTACCGGATTTTTGCTTGCGATAGTGTTGATCATGATTTTTACTATTCATCCAGTAGCACCGAATTTTTGCTCATAGTAGTGTCAGCTTGGCTGAGATTTTCTAAAACCTTAATTTTCAACTTATTTAAAAAATATACTCCCTCTGTCCCACAAAGAGTGCATTTCTACTGTTCAAATTTTGTCCCACAAAGAGTGCATTTCTAGTCCGTAGGGCCCAGCTGTAAGTGTATGCATGCTCATTTAAGTGCTTGTGGAAACCGAAGCACCAGCATGCTTGTGTATGGAGTAATGAGGGTCACATTGGTCATTTACCTTGCACACTAATCTGTCTTAAAAATCCTAGAAATGCACTCTTTGTGGGACAGAGGGAGTATTATTGAATCTCACCCTCTCTAGTTATCTAAGTCGGTCCTCCGACCAGACAGATTGAAAGGAAGGAAACATAACCTCGGAACTAATTTCAACCCCCATCATTGTTGACACAGATGATAATGAAATGTCCTGACCTAAAACCAGCCAATTAATGTCAAATTGGGTTTTGTTGAGAACGATGTGCACAGTGAAACAAGTGGTGACTCTTCGTCAAGCCGGTTAGTGAGATAAGCCTCACAAGAATAAGAAAAACAGAAGAATGAAGTAAGGATGTACGTCCAAAAAAACACACAGAAAAATTAAAGAAATTGGTATTTGGATGAAGCGTAGGAAAATCATAGGAAATTTTCCATCCGATGTGAGCTCATGTTTTTTTCTACCTTTCTCCTATGAAATCATTGAAAGGAATAGTGATCTTTCGGAATTGAAAGGGTGACTTTCTATGCTCCAAAGGGATTAAGGGTGCGTTTAGTTTGCTGTACCAGGGTGAATCGAACCGTTCCGTACAGGATTTGACCTCTGATACGACGTTTGGTTGACTGAACGGAACCACCTGGTACGGAACGGAGTGGTACAGATTTCTAGAATATGCTTTGAAGATGATGTACCATTTGATACCGAGAATTCGGCTGTACCGATCGGTACAAGACCGCATCGTTTGCACGGGGGGATGGGCTCAGTCGCCTCGCTTGCACCCGGTGGGAAGCCGCCTCACAGGCTCGCCCCCATCACCCATCGCCGCCTCGCCCCCATTGCCCATCGCCGCCTCGGATCCGTCCATCGCCGCGTCGCTCCCATCGCCCATCGCCGCCTCGCGACCAGCCGGATCAGCCTCGCGACAAGGTGCGGCCTCTCCTTCTCCCTTCCCTTTCCTCTTCTCCCTGCCAGATTCTACTAGTCACGGTGCAGCTCTTCAGTATTGGTTCATTCTTGGTTCGCAGTTGAGTTGACAGGATTATTCCCATCTTGTCATGGAATGAAACTATGTATTTTTGCACACAACACATGCTTAGAAATGGATTGTAAGCATGTGAGACTTGTTGTGAAGCATTTACAAGAGAAAATTACAAGATGACAAGATGTGGATTAATTTCGAAGCAAATTTGATTGACCCGTATGGATCAGCTGTAGGATTATAGTGCGGGCGCTGAAAGCTACCCATCGATCGACGGCAGTTTTGCTTAACGTGTAAGCCTGAGCAAGAAAGGTTTCAGGGGTCGTGCGTGTCACTAGCACGTGTCACCTGCAAACTAGTTAATCATCGTGTCACACCCGCTGATCAAATCCCTGCCTCGCGGTCGCGGGTTCATTCTCTCGAAAGATTGTTTCGGTGATCGCCAAACCAGGATGCGCAGCAAACACATGTTTACCTGCCGAGGCGTCCAAACCTGCGGAAACCGAAACGTCCACCTCGCCGAGGCCACTACTGCCGTGCTGCTGCCACCCGCCGGCCGAAAGTACTCTGGATAGAGCGGACGGAGGCACACGAAAATAGATGCGTTTTGGCGGAAAGCGGGGCGGGCTGATGGATAGCCGGCGGCGCGTGGCGTGATCAACCGTGAGCATGGCATGCCGCCGACGGATTGCTTTGCTATGGTGCGGCGGTCGTCTGCGACCGACCGAGGGCAACGCGGCAGGTTGCGCCACGGCGGGCAGCGTTTGCGCAGGTAACGCATCGGTCGCGCGTGTGTGGGCGGGCCGGCGGTTAGCTGGGGGGCGATTGGGACTGGGAGCCGCGGCCCATGGCCCAGTAATAGCGCACCATCCGATCGACTCATGCTGCGTTCGAGGGAGGGCTTAAGTTAGCTTCAGCTTCCAAAAAAACCAGTAAGTTTTTCAAATAGTTTAATTTTTGAGCGATTTTTGATATAATTTTGAAGTCATATATAAAAGTTAAAAGCTATATCGAACTTGTTTTTATAGCTTATTGTTAAGAAAAATTAGTTTTTTTATCAAATGGTTTCTTATAAAAATCACATCTCTTTCTTTAATCTAGAAAACCAAAAGGTAGTTTTTCAGAAAAGCTTCAGTCCCCTAAATAGACCATCAGTGAACCACATGCATGCAAGATACACCAGGAACGAATATTTTCCAAACGCACAATGAGCAACTAGAGATGGTTCTTCTTTAAAACAATGACGACGCAAATCGTTTAGGTGCTCTCGAACATAAAATACTTGTCGTTAGGGTCAAGGCCTAGGCGATCCATCTTTCTAAACAGAAGTGCACTAATGCACATGCACGGCATGAGGAAACCAACTAACCGTCAAAAGTTTCCAGACCAATGAATTCGTACGAGGTCGGAGGTCCACAATTTAGGTTCGCGGCAAAAAAAAAAAAAAAAAAATTCCCTCCGTTTCCAATATATATATATAGTTTTAAAATTTTATTTCTAAATATACGAAATTCTACAATTTTGATATGATTTTTATTATTTTTTCTATACCATTTAGCTATTTGTATTATTATTTACTATGATAGACCAGAGCAAGACGCACGTTCAAAAATATAATAAAAAATAATATAATCTTTTGTAGATATACCTTAATAAAAATATAATAATCTAAAATAACATCTATTAAAAAACATAGGGACATAAAACTCAAAAACATAGGGACATAAAACACTAACAAGGATAGAAATACAGAGAATAAACACCAGGTGAAAAACAAAAGCTAGGAGAGGATGGGATGGGGAAAGATTGAGAGAGCTGAGAGGATGGAGAGATGGAGGAGTACGCTTTTTTTAATTTTTTTTAATGTTGCACGCATGACGCATCCATAGCAGCAGTAGGCAGAGCAGTCTAGTAGATAGAGAAAGAGGGCAAGCAAGGCACCCCAACCCTCTTACAAACACAGCAGATAGGAGAGAGAAGCAGATGAGCAGAGCCACGAGCGAGAGAGCAGAGCGGACTCAGCGGAGGCCGGAGAGGACCAAGAAGGTATAGAGGGGGGAGAGAGAGAGAGAGAGAGAGGGGGGAGGGCACAGCTGCCACAGGCACAGGCACAAGGCCGCTCGCTCCTGCTCCCACCTCCTCCCTGTTCCACATTCACGCCCACAAGCAAGCGAGCGCACCACCAACTCACCTCATCTGGTTATTTGATCCAGAGCTGCCCCAGATCGCGCCGAGAGGGGCGCACTATTATGTGCGAGTAGGTAGATGAGGGCGGCGCCCTTCCGTGCCGAGGGGAACGGGGCAGTAGAGCTCGCGGGAAGCATAGAGGCGCTGCTTTGGCCGGAGAACAAGGGCTGTGAGAGGCTACTAGTGGAGCCGACGTCGGTGCTGGACTGCCGATGGAGCCCAAGCCCGCCCAACTCCACATCGACGCTGTCTTCGTCCCTGGGCGGCGGCGGAGCCGCTGATTCTACCGGCGTGGCGACGGTTTCGGATAACAGCGCCGGCGCCGCCAAAGCCACCAAATGGGCGGCCACCGACGAGCACGGTGGCGGTGGCGGCGGCGGCGGTGGCGGGAGGAAGGAGGAATGGGGAAGCGGTGAGCTGCCGCCCATGCCGGGGGCCCTGGATGTGGGGTTCGTCGGGGAGGAGAGATGGGACGCTATGCTCAGCGACGCCGCGGCGGCCGCCGGGCAGGAGCAGACATTCTTGAACTGGATCATGGCTGGCCCCGGCGACATGGAGACGCCGGCGCCAGCGCTCCAGCAGCAGCAGCAGCTTCTCAGCAATGCCGCCGGGTTCGGGTTCCCGGCCGCAGACCCACTTGACTTCTCGCTGCAGCGTCACCCCGGCGGCGCCGCCTCGCCCGCGGTGCTCACCTCGCTCACCGGCAGCAACGGCAGCAACAGCAGAGCCACGTCCACTTTTGGTCTCCTCTCTCCCGAAGCGGCGCTCCAGCCGTCGCCGACGACGACTATGCCTTTCCACCACGGTGCTGACATAAAGCCCCCTTTTCTTGGCGTGCCGTCGCCCAATCTACTACTCAACCAGCACCAACCGACGCCGGCCTCCTCCTTCTTCATGCCGCTCCCCTCCTTTCCCGACCATGAACATCAGCCACTTTTCCAACCACCGCCGAAGCGCCACCACTCCATGCCCGACAACCTTTTCCTCCTCCAAAACCAGCTCCAGCCGCCACCGCCATCGCCGACGCAATGCCTATCCTTCCCACCACTACATAACACTACGCCCTTCCAGCTTCGGCCTTCACCGCAACCACAGCAGAGCGCGACGAAGACAACCGCAGCAGCGCAGCATCAGCAACAGCTCATGGACGAGCTTGCAGCGGCGGCGAAGGCCGCTGAGGTCGGCAACTCCATCGGCGCGCGAGAGATATTGGCGCGGCTCAATCAGCAGCTTCCCCCAATTGGGAAGCCTTTCCTCCGCTCCGCCTCCTACCTCAAGGAGGCCCTCCTCCTCGCGCTCGCTGACGGCCACCACGGCTCCACCCGCCTTACTTCTCCGCTCGACGTCGCCCTCAAGCTCACCGCCTACAAGTCCTTTTCCGACCTCTCTCCCGTGCTCCAGTTTGCAAACTTCACGGCCACCCAGGCTCTTCTCGACGAGATCGCCTGTACAACTGCGTCTTGTATCCACATCATTGATTTCGACCTTGGTGTCGGCGGCCAGTGGGCTTCGTTCTTGCAGGAGCTCTCTCACCGCCGTGGCACTGGGGGTGTGTCCTTGCCGATGTTGAAGCTCACAGCCTTCGTCTCAGCTGCCTCCCATCACCCGCTTGAGCTGCATCTTACTCGCGATAACCTCTCGCAGTTTGCTTCTGACCTTGGCATCCCATTTGAGTTCAATGCCATCAATTTCGATGTCTTTGATCCTATGCACCTTGTTGCTCCTACAGCCGATGAGGTTGTTGCGGTTAGCCTCCCGGTTGGTTGCTCAGCTCGCACTCCACCACTCGCAGTAATGCTTCAGTTGGTGAAACAGCTTTCTCCCAAGATTGTGGTGGCTATTGACCACGGCAATGATCGGGGTGACCTTCCGTTTTCGCAACACTTCTTGAATTGCTTCCAGTCTTGTATGTTCCTTCTTGACTCACTTGATGCTGCTGGCACTGACGCGGAGGCTGCCAGCAAGATCGAGTGGTTTCTGATTCAGCCAAGAGTGGAGGATGCAGTACTTGGGCGCCGTAGAGCTGACAAGGCAATGGCATGGCGGACAGTGTTCGCATCAGCAGGGTTTGCACCAGTGCCACTTAGCAACCTCGCGGAGGCCCAGGCTGACTGCCTCTTGAAGCGGGTGCAGGTCCGGGGCTTCCATGTGGAGAAGCGTGGAGTGGGTCTCGCACTCTACTGGCAGCGCGGTGAGCTTGTGTCCGTGTCAGCATGGCGATGCTGATCACACCTACCTCGTCCATCATGATTCCTACACCATTTGCAGGCAGGTTTTAACTCTAGTAATATGCATTTTGTCCTGAATTAAAACATTGCAAAGAAATTATCGTCTTGGTTGTTGCACACCTCGGATTGCCTTGATACTGTTGTTTATTATCTAGGCCTAATGGATTTAGCAATCTTGCTGTGGGTGTCTCTATAGTGTAACGTGTTGGTCTAGGGTCTTACCACGCTGTTCTTGTTCTCGGTTCAGTTGGCCATTGTAGGGTCTTACCACGCTGCTCTTGTTCTCGGCTCAGTTGGCCATTGTCATGTACTTTGAAACACTCCAGTGTGAGTGAGAGGATAATTTGGCATATTACATGGCTTTATGATGTAGCTCTAGTGTTTATTGGGTGCTGTTTTTTTTTTTGGCAGTACTTCACTGATTATTTTTTTCTTGATTGTACTCTAAAGTTGCTAATCATCCAGACTTAATAACCGAATTGGATGGTGTGTTAACTTACTCGATCTGATGACCAATAAATTGATGTATGAATCTATGTAAAGCACACATTGCAGAGACATGCTGCAAAGGTTGTAACAAACTATATGTTGGCCAAGACAATTTTTGTTTGCAAATACAAATCACGACGTTGTGCAAGTGCTGATTTTCGGTATCTGTGCAATTTCATAGTTACTATTGTTTATTGACTCAATTCATAAAAAGTGTAGAGATTATGCTATGTAACTTGACCAAAATTGGACATTTGATTATTGACGATGAGGCATTTGGTGTAAATTGTGTTCATCAAATTTTGAGCTTATTTGCGGCTAAAGAGACACATATGGGCTGTGAAAAATTCTTGACACTTCATTCAAATTCTAGTACTGGATATTATCAATCGACGTCACTACACTAGATGATTTTGAAACAAAAGGCATATGGCAGTGTGAAAGGCTGTCCATTTCTATGAAAGAAACAGAGAATATAAAGGATGTCCAGGGAGTGGGTACTCTTGTTGTATTTGCTGATTTGCTAAACATCTGAGGTATGCAACATAAGCAATTCCTGGGGTCATGCTGTTATATTTCCACAATAGACTAGCTTGTCGATATAGCATTACGATGATAAATATTTGTCCAAACTTGTGAAGTATATGCTTGAATAGGCTATACTATTCCAAATAATAATGAACATGAGTGGTTCAGATTACACCAGATTTAGTTTGCCCTTGTTCCTACCTAAAGCATAGTAGTTCTATTATGTGTGTTAGTTTTTTTTTGAAGATTCAAAGAGTAACTCCCGGGAAGGAGAGCACAAGGACAGGCTGATCATTTTAAAGACCTTATTTTTAATTGTTAACTTTTGTTAAATTCCTCGAGTTTACAAATGTTGATGATGTGCAATAATTTATTTGTTTCCTAAGGTCATTTAGGTGCCGTTTGGAACGCCAGAAATTTTCCTGAATCCTGCGGGGATTGAACAGTCTCATGTGGAGATCCTGCAAAATTTCTTGTGTTCCAAACGGGGCCTTAAGGGCGTGTGTTATAGGTAGCAACTCTTGGCTGTGATTTTTGTTCATTTCAATCTTTTTTTTTAAAAAAAAAAAGAAGTGCAATTTTGATGACGTCATTGGTTTGCTTTGACCACACACACAAAAAAAGATTGTCCATCCCACTGTTCGATCTGTGCGAAACCATGAATAGAATATTGGAGAAATAGTTTAACTATTGGTGGGAACATGTGGATCTGTAAATCTGTCCTCACATTTGATAACACGATTCGGCTATTATTGCTACATAAGATCAATATTACTATCTAATCTCCCAACGAAAGCCACTTGCTTGCATACTGGTTATTGTATATCGCTTTTGCTCGGAACACAGATCTAAGTGTTTGCATTGCCATCCATTCCCCAGTTACACATCATCATTGCTTGTTTAGACAAAAGCATTAGCCACTATTGGTGAGCAACATTGAATTGATTTGTCACCCTCACAACAGAAACCCCTTGCTTTTCCATACTTATCCTCTCACCCATCATGTGGCGTACCCTACTTGTGCTGTTCCCTTGTTAATTGGGCATGTTCAGCTGTAGTGTCTACTCTATGCGCAAATCTACAGGCCTGATCTGTGGACCACCGCTGCGACGGTGGCACCGCGATCGCACATCGACGATCGGGCGGCTGATGCGCGGCCCCGATCGAGTCGCACATCCGCCACCCACTGCAGGTGGTCCCGCACTGTTCCTTCATTCATCCGTACTTTGCATGCACTTGCAATGTACAGAGTCCTGCTCCTGATTAATTTGAGCATCATAGGCAGGCAGTACACTGGGCCATTATTTCTAGGGCTTACTTCATCTTCTTGACCTCTCACATGGCCTGTGTCCCCTCCAGCCGTCCAGCGTGCTGGAAGCCCTGTTTGGCCATTCTTGCCTTCATGATATCCTGTCCCTAGGTTGGCCCCTTCCAGCTTAAAAAACTTGTGCATCGGTTTATCAATTCAGGAGCCGGTCGTTTCTCTTGAAGCTCGCAAACAAATCTAGGATTTCAAAATCTCGAACGGTTCCATGTTACAGGTTGTGATGGCCAGACGGGCGAGTTAGTTCCCTGTCTGTGCCGCCTCGTATTTTCTTAAAGAGGGGGGGGGGGGGGGGCTACTATACGATACTAAACAAACTGCATGAGAACGTGCTATCCGATCGTGAGCCTGACAGCTCATTTTCTTGAAGCAAACACAAGTGATGACAAGTCTTGTAGTACTATTTGTTTATGCTGCCATGTACCCCGGTTGCTCCCTACCTTTTTCCTCCCAATGTTGCAATCCCTCCTCTGTCTCAAGCATGTATCTATCCCTGGGCTGCCCTGCCCTGCCCTGCCCTGCCTGCCTGCCTGTTGCATGCATTGCATTTGCATTAGCGTACGCATGTACCTCTCCTTGCCACTCTGGAGGCCAGGCCACCAGGCTGGGGCTAAAGTTGCTTGCTTGCTTGTTGCTGGCTTTTCTTAAGCCAAGGGGTTAAGTACTGACCAACCCTTGGATTCTTTTAAAGCTCTGCTCTTCTGGCTTGCTGCTTTCATCAGAGGTGCATTGGGGGTTGCGTTGCTTTGTAATAAGTAACCAGACGAGCTGTCCGTCCGTCCTCCTTTCTACAGTGCAGTGGACATCAAGGAAACAAGCTCAGAAACTTGCAGGCCATGTACAGACTACAGCAGCTGCATTTCCATGCCCCTAACCAATTCCTTCCCAAATCTCATGTCTGAAATCTCACGGCTTCTCTGACCATACTTGTCTAACCAATGCAAGCGGTGTATAAACTACATGAATATATGCACGCAATCGTTTGCTACTCCATCGAATCATCACGAGAAATTCTCGATCAGAACCTTCCGAACGACCCCTCGCGAATCACGCGAAGGAGATATTTCAGGACTCAAGATCATCTTCCCAAACACCGGATGCCGCCTCGTGATGCGCGAGCGCAACCGACCCGTCGTCGTCAGAGGCAGGGGCGTGGAACAAGGGTCGAACCGTCGAGGAGAAGAGGTATAGATATCTAGCGCTCTCTCTCTCTCTGTGTGCACCGGCAGGCACAGCAACCAGCCGTGCATCAGTCAGGTCCCTAGCAGGGTGCGGGGTCCAAACCTAAAGGCGACAAGGACCACCACCACATCCGCGCCACTGTTGCACACAACCCACCTTCGTCTCACCCGTCACCGAGTCCATCTCGTCTCCTCGGCGACATGTGATCTTCGCACGGTGCGGCCATGGGATCCCGGGCTTGTCTTCGGCCGCAGCGCGTGCGCCACGGCTGGACGGGCGGCTGCCCACCCGCGCGATGGACGTCGATAGGAGGCCACAGGTGACGTCGATAACACGGTGAGAAGCGTGGGGCTGCTGTCCCGGGGGCCTGGCTGCGGCTAACCTTTGGCCGGAGGGGCCGGCGCGCTTTGGACGGACGGAGTATTGTGCTACAGTATACGCTATGGTACCACGGAAGATACATTTTTTTGTGCCTATATGAAGCTGTTTTTGTAATTATTTCTTATGGGGTAATGCTATTTCTGAAAAGAAAAAGAAAAAAGATAACGAGAGCTACATAGCGAACATTTCACGGACCCAAACTGCACGGAACGATCCGATTCGATTGCGCGAGCCTCGATCGGTCCGATGATTTGCGAGCTTTGTCACGTTGCTGCGCCGATTGGACTGGTCATTCGGTCTTGGTCTGGTCTAGGCTAGGCTGCGTCTGTTTCTCGCTGCTCGCTTGCGCTCGATGGGGGGTATAACGTGACGCGGTGTAGCGTACGGCGGGGCAGGGCAGGGCGGCAGGCGCACGGGATTGTTTGTCGTGAGAGGGCGCTGTTACGATATCGTTTCGGCCCCGGCCGGGCCCACTTGGCAGGCCCTGTTCGTTGCTCCTGCAGCCTTGCCTGCAATAATGCTGCGTGCCCCTCCTCTCCATGTGGTCGAGCTGAGCGTGAGGCAGCTAGCTGCTAGCTGCTAGCTGCTAGCCTAGCCATGGATGTATATGACTGATTGGTGTTTGGAGATCTTGAGAGGATAATATCTGTCTCGTGTTGCTTGCAGCGTGGGGTTGTGTTATGCTGTGCCTTACCTGGCCTGTGGGCAATGCACATTCGGCAGAGTGCGGCGACGGGAAAGCACCCAATGGAGTTCCCTTTTTGGCAAGGGAAGCGAAGGAGAGAAGCCATAGCATAGTAGCATCATAGCATGCTGCTTGCGTCAAGAAATCTCTCTCATTGTCGATGAGATCTGGACCATCTGTTGTTCGTGTACTAATATACAGTCGCACATGCTGTGTCAAGTGTCGGTGATCGACGAGGCAAACCATGGGGGTGCTGAAATGGCTTAGACTGCGTGGTGCGTACGTACTCGCATCAAAATGTTCAATGCAGCCAGGTTACTTCAGCAAGTGACCATGACTCCACGAGTGTACATGTTTCTGATGCTTCCTTTTCTTTTGACCGAGCTTAGTTCCTTACACTTCTAGTCTTCTACCGAGATATATCCACAAAAGGCCACATTACTATTTTTCGTTATATCATTAAATAATATGTTTTACTTTAATCTATAGTAACAAATGATATCAGAAATAGATATAGAAAGAAGAAATGGTAAAAAGGACACCTTGAAATTGTATAATAACAAGTATTTAGAAATAAAGTTCCAAGTTAGAATGACTGTATTTGGGCGGCAGGGGGAGGAGAGGCAGCAGGTGGCGTCGACCACGACAAACGCTCGTTCAGCACGCAGCGAGTGCCTCAGGGGTGCCCTGCCTCGAATGGCAAATGTGCTCATGCTTATATTAGTTCCAAATAGCCCCACCAAAATATCAATCTTATTTTCCGCATATACATGCATGCGTGCACTCTGCAGCTTTTTTTTTCTGGTAAAAATCAACAGTTTCCAACACCTCAGAACGAGTTTTAACTTCCTGGAGGATCATACTATGAGGGCTGATATTCATAGTTAATTCTCAGGTTCTTAATAGCCTCCAAAGAATCCGAAGCAATCCTGCATTTCCGAATATTGCAGCCAAAAGCTAAAGAAATAGCTTCCTTGCAGGCCTGAGCTTCTAGTGATGCCGGATCTGTAAGGCCATCAAAAACAACTGCACTTGCTGCAACATATCGGCCATCACCATCTCTATATAAGGCTCCCACAGCCCCTTTCTTCCCTGACCTCGAGATAGCACCGTCCACACTAATTTTCCTCAAACCCTGAGGAGGACGAACCCATTTCAGACTTGTACCCTCTGCAGCTAGCCACTAGTGTCTGTTCCGTTCTTTTCTAGGGCTGCTTGGGCCTTCCAGCCATGTACTACAGTAGTACTGTATTTTTACTGTGTAATTAATTTCATCTCAGCCTTCGTCAGTCACACTTACACCTTACACTTACAGTCAAAATATCAGCATAAACACATCCACAGTTTAGACGTACAAATTAATACGAGAGGGCCTTATAAATTGATCCTGTGAGCGTGATCCATGAATTTCTATGATAAAAGAGGAATGATGCCTTCAAAAGAAACAAGAAAAAAGAGAAATGAAGCGCGCAGAATGGCATTGGACACAACTGTTTATATAGAAGACATTTCCTCCTAACTTAAGAACATGGCCCTAAAAGGAAACATAAACGGACTAAGACTTAGCTATCTGAAGTCTGAACTAGACTAGAACTCCGGTTGGTGAGATGAGAAGCATACAGCAATTTTTTACAAAACAACTCTCCAAAAAAGTTTATGCCTTTCGTTTTAGCTTTTCAGGGGAATAATTAAGAACATAAAGGTACGAAAACTGTCACGTAAAATACAATGCGCGCATCCTGTGCTCATGGAAAAAAGAGCTTCCTTGTCCTTATCAACGAACACTACATGCATGCTTTTGGTCATTTGATCCAAGAAAAGAAAAGAGATATAAAGTCAGGAGAATCTTAAAGTGGTCATGTACATGTATGTAATGTAAGAGGATCCAAATCCGAGTACTTTTATGTACAACAACTACCCGTCTGTATAGGCACCAGCTATGAAAACGGTGCATAGCTACTGTCGAGACCATTTCTTATAGCTTGAAGGTTCCTGTCGTCTGATGGGCCTCCACTTCTTGTAAAGTGATACAATAATACATCCTTTCCCACTGAAAAAAAAGGTGTAGAAAAAGGAGAGAATTAAAGAAGGGAGAATATATACAGAGAGAGAGAGCACTACTGTGCCTAACACCATGATTTAAAATGTGCGAATTCAAGCCAAATTTAGGTATATTTTTCAAAAATTTCAGTTTTAAGGTATATATCCATCTTTAAAAATTCAAATGAAACACATATCTTTGAAAAAACATACTCGAATTCAAAGATTGTGAATAAATTTAGATCACAGGCTTTGCTGATTTATATATATAATCAGCACATACATACAATCAAACTATCATACAAAAGAAAACTCTAGTTTGAATTTTAGTTCAAATTTATTTGAATTAGTTAGTAAACTGGTTAAAATTAACATCCTAAAAATTTTAAAAACTTTCGCTTGCAATATAGAGGAAATACCTATTTTGGATCGTGGTACCCATACACTATAGTGCCCTAGGTGTATGATACCAAGCCAGCCTCGAAGCAAGCGACATGTGGGTACCCGGACGTTCAAGGAAACCTTCGGACTTTGTTTTATGGAGTATATGTGCGCGCGGAAGTGGTACATATATGGTCCATGCATACGGATCATGCATGAAGATACTGTATTAGCGTATACCTCTCTTCATGCATAAGCTACATCGTAGGAAAATATATAGGTTCCAAACAAGACTAAAGTTGCATTGAACATGCTGATCCACTAGACATGATCATGATGAACAAAGATACACCAGTACATCTTTTTTTTTTCTGATCAATCAGTGAGAAAAAGGAGGAAAGAAAGAACAAAAGATGAAAGGGGAATGTGAACATGGGTGACATAGATCTCAGATATCTGTATTAGAACTGTTGTAGTACTGTGTTTAGTGAGTGGTGATGCATGCTAGAGTATTGCTTTTAGAGATGTTAAGTACTGTTTAGTCTAGAGTATTGCTTTTAGAGATGTTAAGTACTGAAGGCTACTTAGCTAGCTAGTGTGCTACACACAGCCAGCTCTGAAGATCTCTCTCCTAACTTAAGATTAGCTCAAAGCTATTAAAGCCACTATAGGAAAATAAATAGTTAATCTGCATGAATTTCATCATTTGTGTGTATTAAGTGCTATATACATTGTTTTGTACTAGCAATTAATGGCAACTGCAACAAGAAACAACAGTGGAAAGGTGGTATACTGAATGCAAACTATTACATGAGGCCATTGGGGAGCCAAATGGGCCTAAAATATGTGGACTTTAGACTAGTGAATGTTACTGTGGAGAACACGGTTTGCCTACCAAACTCCATCTCAATGGATCATAAATGAAAAATAGCAAATCGTTTTGGCCTAGCTTTGAAAGGCAAGTCCTGAAACCCTATGTCACGTCTGTGTCACACTGTGTGGAACAGTGGAAGTTCTCAAGCACTGCTATGTCACACTGTGGAAGTTCTCAAGCAAAAGAGGCTACTATACTGATGTTGGTAAAAGAATGGGAAGAAAAGGATCGAAAAATAAAAGTTACATGAACCTGGAATGGGTTAAGGATTAGATAAGCAGGGGAAAACCCTACCTGGTTGGGCAACCAAAGGAGAAAGAAGGTGAAACTTTGCATGGGTCGTGATCACACGACCCTTTTGAGATGCCTCTGAAACCAAACACCCTTTGGTGTTGTTCTCTGCATTTTTCTTGCAGTTTTCCGGAGTTCAGAAACTACACAAGAAAAAAAAACATTGTGTAATCAAACGCTCGCTGATCACTACACATGAGAACAATATCTATGTATTGAATCTAACAAAATTATTTTAAGACTACATTTCTCGGCTAGTTTTTTTTTTTCAGCACTTGATAATTAAAAACAAAAGGAGATTTGCTCCTCCTTTTGTGTCGTTGTGCGCGTAGAACTGACGCTTCCTCTTCTTTTCGGAAAATCTTTCACGTAGCACAATCCAAAAAGAATGCGCTTATGCTCATCGGAAAGCTATGTAAGACAGGGAAGGCAGGGGGGGCAACCTCCCTGTCTCTGTCTGTCACTCCGCACTTCTGAAACATGGCACATACCTCCCTCCCCCCCCCCCCCTCCCTGCAATCTCGATCTTCTTCTGTCACTCACTTCATGTGGTCCTCTTGCTATCTATCCTTTCATTATATAACTAAGACTAGTTGTTTACTCGTAGCCAAGTGTAGCAGTCCACTAGAAATATTACACATCGAAAAAGGAGCATTGCATCGGTGAGACATATTATATGTGGCACCAGTAGTAATTAATTAAAGAGCACATTTCAGTAAACTACATATATATATATATATACATAAAGCAGAGATCTGTATCATATATGGTTAGTGGAGCGAGGCCCCATAAAATGGGTACTGCAAATAAAATGTTTTACATACATAAAAAAACACAAGTCAACCCGGAAAGTTATCATATAATATAACCACCACGTACGTCCCTCCCTTGGTGTGGCTGCCGCCTGTTGCTGCTTTCATGGCGCTTTTGCTTGTGATGGTTGCACGAAGCAAACACCAAATGAAAAGTCGTTGAGAGCTAGCGACTGCGAGTGCGAGTGCTTGTCTTTGTTCTTGTTCTCTCGCCACAAACCGACCATCGGTCCCTAGCTATCATGCAGGTCTCGCTCTCCTCTCGCTAGCTAGCTTTCTTCCTGTCAATGCAATGCTTTCCTGAATCCTGATCGGCCGGCTAGCTAGCTCCCAGTCCTGCACTCAGATGAGCCCTAGCCGGCTAAATTGTGACGCACGTACGTCTAACGCCAACGCCCACGTGGAATCGGTGAGGAGGCCGCTGGCTTCTTGTGCAATGGAGACCCAGCTAGCTGTTCCTGTTTATCTCTTCAATTCATTTGCTTGCTACACTGTTGTTTATGCGACCCGGGCTCCTTTTCCATGGCTCGAGCCACCCATCAATTCGATCTGGCCATCGATCTCAATCTCATCTTTTCTTTTTCTCCATGGGCGGTTTGGATTATGCGGGGGATAAGGGTGGCTGCAAGTGGTGGCTGGTTTGATTTGTGGAGCCACGTAGTCTTCGGTTTGCCGCCACATTTTTTTTTTCCCATTACAATAAAGATGTACACATACCATCACGTATACTACACACAGAGTGTGTTCTTTTAGCTTACGTCTAAAAAAACAGAGTTCTAAGTAGGCACAGACACCAATATTTTGAAATCTCACGGACGGAGTCGTAAACCCAAAATTCCACTGCCTACGGAAAGCACTATTAGGAGTGGACGATTCAGAGTAAATAAATCACCACTTTTTAGCCACCTAACAACATTTTTTATAAATCTAGCTCTCTTCTCAACGTAATTGTAAAAATAACTCCATCTCCAACCACACTCCCTTACCGTGGAAGGAGATACCAAGCTACCATATCTTGGCAAGCCACCATGCTACTTAGATCCTATAATATAGTGAGTGAGCACTTACAACATGATACCTCCTTCTGCGGTACGGGAGCATGGTAAATTAATAACACGTGTCGTTTGCTACCATAGCTCGTACTGCTAATGCTCAGGCCGGCTTAATTCTTGGCATGCCCCTGAATATTCTTGGCACTTCCCCTGTAGCTCTACTGGTCGTCATGCATATGGCCCAAAGCACTTAGTAGAGATCGTCTACCCAAGCCCCTAAGTGTGTTCTTGAAGGATTGAACACTTATTTTTTCATGTCTTGCATGATTTGGCCATTTGCACGTTCTATTGCTCCATTGCTCTGTGGATGAGCAATATAAGCATAACAAATCTGTGTGCCTATTTCATCACATAATCTTGAAATAGACCACCAATAAATTATGATATATTATCATTAATTAGTCTACTAGGAACTCCGAATCTAGTGACTATATTTTTCACAAAGAATTTTGTCGCTACTTGAGCCATAATTGAAATCACGGGCTCAACTTCTATTCATTTTGTGAAAAATATCAATAGCAACAAATATAAATTTATATCTATTAGTCGCTTAAGGTAATGGACCTACTATATCAATACCCCATGTCAAAAATGGCCAAGACAATGGTATTGTTTGCAATTAATTAGCAGGTTGATGTACTTGTCGAGTATGAAATTAACATTGCTCGTAAGTCTTTACAAGGTGCATAGCATCTTGGAGAGCAGTGGGCCAGTAAAAATCTTGTTGGAATGCTTTGCTAACCAGCACTCTTTATGAAGTATGTACTCCACAAAAGCCCCCATGAATCTCATGAAGCAGTGTTATCCCTTGTTCTTGATATATACATTTCATTAAAACTCCACGAGTTCCCTTTCTATAAAGAGTATTGTCGAGTAATTTGTATATTCGCGCCTTTCGAATTAATCTGTATTTTTCATGTATTTCATTGAGCAGTGACCCATGTTCTAGATATGCTGTAAATGGTTTAGCCCAATCCGAATCCTGTTCGAGGACTCCGACTTGATCGCTGGCCGGGGGCTCTTCTATGGAAGTATTTATAAACGGTTTAAATAGTTATTTAAGAAACACTCCTGTTGGAACAGGTGATCGTGAGGAGTCCAGTTTTGACAACTGGTCCACTAAAAGATTATCTTTTCGTGGAATGTATTGGACTTCAAAGTCAATTATGTATTTTTTTTCAATTTCCTCACTTCATCCAAGTAGTGATACATTACCTCATCGGACGTTCTGTATTCCTTGCTAACCTGGTTTACAACTAATTGTGAATCACCTTTCACGAAAACCGACATACACCAAGGGATTTTACTGCTCGGACCCCGGCTAGAAAACTTTCATACACTGCTACATTATTGGTAGCAAAGAATTGCATCTGGATTACATATTGTAACTGATCACCCTGGTATATGGCCAACACTATACCAGCCCTCAAACCTCTTAGTTCTCTAGAACCATCAAAGTACAAGGTCCAGTGGTCGGTATCAGTGAAATTTTGCTCTACAGAAAGCTCACTATTGGTCCATTTAGTGATAAGATCTGCTAAAACTTGAGACTTAATTGCTAATAGGGAGACGAACTGGATATCAGAAGATCCAAGTTCAACCGGCCACTTAGCAATCCGACCGGTTGCTACCTAGTTATGAAGAACATTGCCCAAAGTGAATGATGAGGGTGCTATAATCCGATGAGATTAGAAATAATGTCTTAATTTTCTAGAAGCCATTAATAGAGAATAAAATAGTTTTTAATCCTAATGGTATATCTCCTTTGGTTCGTATAAAACTTCACTTACGTAGTATACAAGTTTTTGAATCTTATCTCGTTCAATGATCAGGACAACACTAGCCATATTATTTGTAGCCGCTAGATAGAGCAAATAATGGTTCATCTGGATTAGGTGATATCAATGTTGGTGGGCTTGACAAATAACTTTTAATATCTTGGAAGGCCATTTCTGCTTCGTACGACCAGTGGAGTTTGTCATCTTTTCTTATCACCTTATAGAAAGGTAATCCACATTCACCCAATCTGGATATGAAGCGACTGAAAGCAACCTTCCGACCAGTTAATCTTTGAACTTCCTTCATTGAAGAAAGAGATTGTAAGAATTTAATTGCACGAATCTTCTTAAGATTAGCTTCAATTCCACGTGAACAAACAAGGCATACTAGAAACTTACCAGAAGAAACTCTGAGAGTACACTTTTTGAGATTTAAATTTATTCCATGTTTTTTCAAATTGCAGAATGTCTTGACCAAATCCGACAAATGGTTAGAGTTTTTCTTGATCTTTATAACGAGATTATCAACGTAAGCTTCTAAATTTCTTCCTATGTGACTTATGAAAGTCTTCTACATGAGGTGCTGCTACGTGGCTTTAACATTTTTTTAACCCAAATGGCATCTGCTGATAGCAATTGATTCCAAAAGGGGTTATGAAGGAAGTCTTCTCTTCATCTTCTCTTGTCATGCTTATTTGATAATAACCTGAGTAGGCATCCAGGAAACTCATCAATTCGTAACCCGCAGTAGTGTAAGTTCAAGCTTCATTGGTTTTGGTGATTGGTTTTAGATTAATGCTTAATCCTTATTCAATGACAAATCTAATATTCAATGAGACACATATTTATCGAGCCTATTTTTATTAGTCTCATATTTGGATGGAAAATAAAAAATCAAGGTATGTACTTGTATTCATTTTAGTATCTTACTGCATACTTTGGATTTAAGTTAAAGTATGAATTCCTCCATTGTAATAACCTCAAAATGTGCATTATGTTTCTCATTCCATATATACATGGATGCATATATCTAGGGGAGTTTATAGTTTATCTTGAAGTTTCATTAGTATTGATTTATTTCGTCCTGCCACATATTAAAGATCAATATTTTGAAACTAATCCTTGAGTATGTATTACTCTTGCCTAGTTGTAGTGTACTCATGGTAATATAGAAGAAACTCCAATGCAATCAAAATTGAATATGTGCATATTGTTTCAAATCAAATTATATGTATGCACATATCTATGTGGAGTTTATTCTATAGTTAATGGTCTAAATAAGTATGTATCCCTTTTCATTCCACTCAAATATATTGGAACATTACTTGAAACCGTCAAAATGAGTATACGAAAACTTGTGTAGTTATTATATACTCATATCAATTTAAATGAAAATTTAAATTAAGTTCGTTTGTCTTATTTATCATTAAAGAAAACTTCATCATATGTTGATGATGTTTCTTGATTAATTAAGGATAAATAAATAACTCTTGAGTATAATGAAGCATTAGTTGCATTGGCGTACCTAAGGAATATTTAATTCATTCAAATTGATTAGGGTTGTGCTCAACCAATCTTGAAGGCATCCATTATGTGTTAATAGAGTACATAGATGATTGAGGCAATCATATGTCTTGGTCTAACTATTTTTATGAGATGAGAATGATAGGCTAAGTCCAAGTGGTATATTGAGATGGAGAATCGGGAAGTGGGATGCCGTCATGTGTTGATGAGCATTAAGAGGAGATCCCGAGGAGGAGAAAAAGAAGAAAAATTTCATAATGACTTGATGAACAAGAAGAGAAGATAGATTGCGATTCCGGGAGAGAAGAAATGATTGAAGATCATTAAAAGCTCCAAAGGGGATCGCGTGCAGCAAGGTATAACTAGATAATTTAAGGATGTTTCCTAGTCTTTGTGTCTAGTTTTAGCGCCGTACTATTAACATGGGTTAAGTTTTTTGCTGGAGCTTTATTATGTGTTGATGAACTCAATCGGTTCACTTGAGCTTAAACTCTTAATTGATTTTTGTATGGAGTTAATTATTTGGTATGCATTGCAAATAAGTGTATAGAAAAAGGAGGCTATGGTGTAGTGAGACGGCGATGGTGCCATTGGCCACGGGTTCAGAGGAGAGTGGCGGGTGGCACAGTGAAAACGAGGACGAGTTAGGGTGGACGAGGCTTACAGTGGCGGTGGACAGGGAGTAACGGTGAGGGGCCGTTGACTGCGACAAGTGACAGCACTCGATGTAGGAGAAGGTGCGACAGGCGACGAACCGATGAGGCGAGGCGGCAATGGTGGTCGACGGGGCGGGGCGAAAGAGCAGAGCGGGGAGGGTGGTGAGCTGGTGATAGCACGGCGAGACCCCGTTTGGTAACTTGGAACCGCGCGGTTTCTACTAGAATCTAGGAGAAACCCAACCAAACGGACTAAAACTCGGAACGTTTCTCTTCGGAATGTTTCTTCTTTTTCCACACCGGGGTTGAATCGCCCTCAACCCCGTTTCTACTAGTTTCTACTAGAATCTGGAACCGTACCAAACGGTTTACAGAAAGTGATTCTGATTCTACCTGAAACGTTTCTATCAAGAATCTAGAACCGTTTCCGTTTCTACTAAAATCTGAAACCGTACCAAACGGGACTAACACGCAACGTCCTATGTTCCTTGACTCATTAAGTTCAAGGAAAAGGTGGGCTCCACACTCAGGTCTTCCATTGACAGAGTATCCTTTAAATACCATCGCTTTGTTTGCTTCTGCCAAATGGTCACTAGTCACAGCTCTCAGCAGGGTCAAAATTAACATAAAAACACCTTACATTGACATATAACTACGTAAACCGCCTGAGCAACCGAAAGTACGTTCGATCACTGTCTCGCTTTACAAAAAAAAATTGGAGATCTTTACATGGTAAAAGTGATGAAAAAAAAAGGAACGAGCCGTTTCTCAATCAAGCCCTTCGGTGACCTTCCCTCTGTGTGATTGTTCGCGCTAAAAACGTAAAGTAAGATTTTTAGCATCGAACACACAAGATAAACACCGGATTTGAGCGTGACAGTCAATCTGACCTGAAATTGACAAGGTAGAAGTCGTCAGATCGATCAGAGTCGATAATGGATAATTATTGGCGTAACTCCGGTCGGCTAATGGCCGATCAGGGGATAACTAGATTAGCCGATTACGGCTAATCTGAGGATGAAGGTAGATCGGCTTTGAGAAGCAAATCGAACCTGGATGAAATTGGCGGAATCAACAAATTGGCGATGCGCAACTCTTTATTGATCCCGTCGACTTACAGAGGAATGCTTACAAAACTAGAGAAAAACAACGAAAGCAAGATCTGTAAAAGCAAAGTGAGTGATTCTATTGAGTTGTCCTCTGCGCCTCTTGGCTCATCCCCTTTTATACATCTTGGCCGATCCGAGTCCTTTATGGACACGGCAACTAGATCCGTGTTGGCTACAATCCGTCCGTCTTCCTCGTTTTGGTAACCGAATCCGCGTTGATCACGATCCATCCTTCGGTTTCCTATTGCCAGCCGTCGCATGCGTATCAAACTCTCCATATTTCGTATTAAACCGATATTTTTCATACATGCCAAATTTTGGTGCAAACAGTGACTAAGGGTGCGTTTGATTCCCTATACCAAGTGGTACACGTATGAGAGATTCAAGAAAAAAAATTATTCATACGTTTGGTTGCTTGAATATAACCATCCCATCCTAGATCAAGTGATACAAATTCAAGAAATATTCCCTCTAGATGCTGAACCATCTTATTCACCCAAAATAATAGGACAAAATGGTGCAGGACCATCCCATCCTATTCAACCTCATCCCTTGAACCAAACACTCCCTAAATGGAGCTCTTTTACAGTGGATTATACTTGTAGTATATTATGGTAGTATAAATTAGATCTAACCATTGATTTGGTGGGGTATTATAGACTTTTACAAATAAAAATATTACATTTTAAAAGGGTATTAACGTAATTTTAGCGAGTCGCGAGGTCCTCCGACGCGCGATGCACTGACGGAGGGAGGGCTTCCGGTGGGGATAAAAAAATAGGCTTCGGGTAGGTGAAAAAATTCATTTACCGTTTTACCCATCCGCTGTATTGAAATTTTTTACCATTCTACCCCTCCTCGCATTCTACTACACATACTACACGTGGTAGTATAACTTGATCTAATCTATTTTCAACCTTTGGATCAAAGGCAATGAACGGTCCATATTCATTGTTGTGCATTGTAAAAGAACTCCCTAAATGACCTGTTGGAAACAGTATACGACCTAGTCTTTGCACAATAAGCCTATCTGGCAACGCCTACTACTTTTCCATTTTATAAAGATGGCATATCCCACGCCATTGATTCATTACCTTGGTCCTACTTATGCTAACAAACGGACAGAATAGATCTTTAATCAAGTAATGATTTGCCAAACATCAATGCTTTGCTCATGACCGAAGAAGCCCATCGCATTCCCAACCAAGGCGTAGCATCTGATCCACTACCGTCAAGCTCAACTGCAACATTACCAACTCTATCAGCGAAGGTTGAATGGAGCAGAAAGTGGTCATTTCCATGCAACGGGCAATATTCTGATTAAATGCTTGGTGCAATCGATAAAATTGGACTGTGGTAATGTAGGATTTGTAACATATTAGGAATTCAGGATACTCACAGCAGGATCAGTGATGATTATTAACTGCTTATCAGCTGTAGACACTAGAAGATTTGTGTTCTCTTTGTTTAGAGCAATTGCTGTGATGTCCTGGCCCTTTCCCAGCTCCAGTGTATGAAATACCTACCAGGAAAATACTTCTGTAAGACATTCACAAAGGATAAATAAAGTGAATAAAAAATATAGTTTCTAATGTTAACCTTAAGGTTATGCAGATCAACAAAGCAGGCCGAAGGAACAGATTGCCTGGTTTCACTTTGTTTAGATACATCATACATCATCCTTGCCATTGGGTTCGTCAGGCTCAAGATTCCCAGTCTCAGAATTGTCCTCACACTCGTAATTGCTGGACGAACATGTTCCAATTAAAGCAAAATGGCCATCTGTAGAAATCTCCATACAACTAACTTGTCCAGCAGAAGGTGATAGAACTGAGGTAGCAATAGGGAGTCCATTGACAGTGAAGGTAGATAATCTTTTCTTTGATTCATTCCAAACCAAAATGACTCCTTGAGAAGATAAGCATACAGCATGTGCCTCCGCTACATCAAGCTTCCTTATCAGTCGACCAGTCCGCAAAGAATGTCGAAGAACACCTGATGTGTTTCGACGATGATACAACAAGCCCCAAGTCTGGACTAACTGAACAGCTAGTTACTTCCCCAAGATGTCATCTTAGAACATGCATAGGACCTTCGATTCGACGCCTCCTGGTTTCTAAAAGGCCGCTCACGCTACTAGTACTGCGGGACAGAGGATTACGTGGTGTTGTCGGTGGAGGTTCAGGAGCAGTTTTCTTATGTAAGGAGCCTGTCTGATGAATTCTCCAGAGTATAACTGTGAAATCTCAAGGAAAAATTTTACGGTGCATTATAGTGGTAGTATATAATACGTAAGTTATTACACCCTCTTCCAAGAGAACCACTATCTTGGGTTGCAAGATGATTCCCAGCAACTCGAGGCCAGGAAGGTTCTTTATACCCTAAGTACTAATTAACCTAAATTTGGCTGGAAATAATGCTGAGACGATAACAACTAACCATCACTCGCCTTGATTTAGTCTCAAACATAAACAGAAGCTCAGGTTCCATAGGCTATATCCTGGTTCTGGACCGGAAATACGGAAATACAGATTATCGACCATTTCCATGTTGAAGGAAGAGTGAGGCAATGTGGCTATTCACAACTTTGCATCTTATTTAAATAGAAAATGGAGTTATATACACAAAAGAGTTATGGGCCATACGGGCTAAACGCCTAAACATACTAGATGGGCCATATAGGCCAATTCATCATATATACATGATATATTTAACATTCCTGACAGCTAATATATCACCTATAAAGACAATACAAAATAAAACTATCAGCATCAACTATTCTTGGTGCCATTAAGTATACAAGAATAACTTAGCATACAACAATAAAGGACCTTTGGTCTGTTGCAACTAGTGATATTAGATGAGATGAAGCCAGCAAATGTTTATTTATAGCAAGGTTTTAAATTGTGATTTTCTTGGCTTCGCGGCAAGGTCCCCAAAAAAGTTACAACATCTATCGCAGAAGCTATCCTTCGTTGTTTTTTTAGTATTAAAAATTAAATATGTATATAACATAAGTCACCTCTAAAGAAATCATAAAAACATGGTACTTTCGAAGGTACTAATATTTTTATAATAAGAATATGAATCAAGTCTAGAATTAACAAACATATTAATACATGTTTGTTATGGGTCTGGGTATAAAGACGAGTGCTCGGTCGATGACCGGCGCGGGAGGAAGTGGACGTCGAGGCTGTAGCGGCGATCGACGGGATCTAGCTTACGGAGCTATCAGCCTTGTTGATCGGAAGGCACCGCCTGGAGACTAATTTGGTGGCTAAATATTGCATGCCCTTTTCATTCCTTTTCCCCAATATAAATAGCTGAAGCAATTAGACAAACTGACTCCATCCTTAGCTAACCAAACTAACTAATAGAGTAATAGATAAGGCAACAACCTTAGCTAACCAAACTAACTAATAAGGCAACAATTGGCTAACAACTTGCGGTTCCCAGCTGCACCCTCTGATGCCAACGTCTTGACTCTACGCCTAGCTTGGCTGGGACACCCTTGTTGCCGCATTGTCCCGATCCACTCCCTTTTTCCTATAGAAAACATTATTAGGGCCCTAAAGACCCACATCAATCCCCCCTCCTCCAGAGCCAGCTTGTCCGCAAGCTAAAAATCTGGAAATGCCGCGCACAGAACCGTGGCCAAGACCCATGTCGCCTCCCCTGCCGGTTCGCCCTTCCAATGAACTGTCGCTAGCCTTTGATGAAGCAGTGCACCAAAATGCAACACAGTTCCGGTGAAGCTGGCTCATACCCGATCGACACATCAGGAGGCAACGGCGGTGTTGTGTCTGGCATAGCACCCCAGAATTGCTTCAAAAGAGAAACATAATAGACATCATGAAGGCGAGCAGTCGATGGTAACTGAAGGCGATAAGCAACCTGCCCCACGCGTTCGACAATCTGATATGGATCGTAGAATCAAGGGGACAGCTTGTGGTGTGTATTGGTCTGCACCGAAAGCTGGCGATGTCGGAGACGAAGCCACACCCAATCCTCCTCAATGAATGAAACCTCCCGATGATGAGAATTATGGTACTGCTTCATTCTGTTCTGAGCATGTTGGATATGTTCGCAGGCACGGTGGAGAAGGATGTCAGGATCGGTGAGGTGACAGTCAACGACATGAATGATAGTGGCACGCTGATTGTACGGAAGTAGCTGCGGAGGCGGTCGCCGGTGAACCATCTCAAATGGCGTCATGCGGTGAGCAGTTTGAAATGATGAGTTGTAACATAACTTCGCCCAAGGAAGCCACTGAACCCATGTGTGAGGATTGTCGGAGGTCAAGCAATGAAGATACATTTCCACTATTTGATTGACGACCTCTGTTTGGTCGTCAGTTTGTGGGTGGTATGCCGTCGAAAGGAGAAGTTTAGTGCCATAGCATTTGAGCAAATCTTGCTAGAAGGCACTGGTGAAGACTGGATCGCGGTCACAAACTATGGACTCGGGCATATCATGCAGTCTGACAATATGGTCGAAGAAGAGTTGTGCCACTACTAGGGCTACTGACGGTCGCGCCATGGGTACAAAGTGCGTGTATTTGGACAGCCGATCGACAACCACCATGAGCGCTGTCTTGCCCTGTGATTTCGGGAGTCCCACGATGAAATCCATGGAAATATCCGACCATACTTGATGGGGCACTGGAAGAGGTTGAAGCAGCCCAGCTAGAGATAAGGAACTTGTCTTGTTACGTTGATAGACAGCGCAACATGCAATGTAGTCTACCACTGCTTGGCGCTGATGCGGACAATAATAATAATCCTGGCGCAGGTGATGGAGCGTCTTGTATACGCCTTTGTGCATCAAATCGTGGATGGCAGCCACGATGTCTAGTATGAGGTTGGAACTCGCGGGCACCACCGAGCGATCATTGGGGAATAAGAGGCCATCACGAATGCGCCAGATGAGCCGAGAACCCCCGGAAGACGGATGAAATGGCTGGGCAGCCTGCACCTGCAGCGGAGTTGTCTTATCCAGGCCGATAGTTGCATCTGGACCCGGCTGGAGTGGTGTTGATTGCAGCGATGCAGCAGGCTACTGCTGTAGAAGGTCGCAAAGCCGTCTGATCTCTGAGTCTGCATAGAGGCAAGCGCGCCAATTTTCCACAGCGACCATTTGCGGGGCAGACAATGCTGCACACGAAGGAGGGTGCCCCTCAACACGGAATAAAGCATCAGCCACCTGATTGGAACGGTATAGTTTTTACTCCACCTGAAAATCAAAACCCATGAGCTTAATGAGCCAGTGCTGCTGTGGAGGTGTAATGAGGGCTTGTTTGAGCAAGAACTTCAGGCTGGCATGATCTGTGCAGATGATGAAGGCGCGCCCCCATAAATAAGGCCACCAGTGACACACAACCTTGGAGAGTCCGATGAGCTCGCGCTCGTAAACAGCGAGTTCGTATGGCGGTCAGCCAGCTGACGGCTGAAGAAGGCAACAGGATGGCCCTCCTGTTGTAGTATGGATCCAATCCCTGGAGCACTGGCGCTAATGTTAGTGCAATTTTGAGGTGGTTGAAGGCAGCGCCTGCCTCCGGTGTCCACTGGAAATTGCCACGACAAAGCAGTGTCGTTAGGGGCTTGGCGATGTATGTGTACTTGCGAATGAACTGGCGGTGGTAGCCGGTCAACCCAAAAAAACCCACGAAAGCCCATGATCACGGACGGCCTAGCCCAGGCCGATACAACTTGCAGCTTGTCGGGATCGGCTTCCACGTCGGTGTCAGAGATGACATGCCTGAGGTAGCGTACTTATCGCTGTTCGAACGCGCACTTGGACTTTTTGAGGTATAGCTTGTGGTGGTGTATACGCTCCAAGATGAGTCTTAGATGCGTTCTGTGCTCCTTGGCTGATCGGCTGTAAATGAGGATGTCGTCGAATAAAACAAGGACGAATTTCCGTAGAAAATCGTGAAGGACCTCATTCATGAGAGTTTGGAATGTCAAAGGCGCATTGGAGAGACCAAACGGCATCACGAGAAAATCGTAGTGCCCGTGATGCATGTGGAACTCCATCTTTTCAATGTTGTCCTCGTGCGAATTTGTCCTTGATCGTATGGGTGTTGAGTTCGTGGTAGTCGTCGCAGAATCGCTACGTGCCATCCCCTTTTTTGACCAGCAACACTGGCGACAAAAAAGGGGATCAACTGTGTCGAATGATGCCTTACGCTAACATGTCCGAACACTGGTGCTCGATTTTGTCCTTCTGGTGATAAGGGTACCGGTAAGGTCAGACAACCATCGGCTTTATGCCAGCCCGCAAGCAGATGCAATGGTCGAACGCGCGTGCCGGCGGTAAGCCATGAGGTTCAGTGAAGATGTCATCGAAGGCCTCCAAGAGGGAGGGTAGGCCCGGACCGTGGTGTCCTTGAATAGATAGAATATGTGGCTGTTTAGTAGCCTTCCAGGAGCGCCCAAGAGCCCTCATGGTCAAAAGACATCATGAGAGTGAGGAAATTCCACTAAATATCTCCTAGTGTTTGCAGGCATTGCACTCCGAGAAACACGTCGAAGCCGTCCAACGGAATGACCAGGAATGGCGCCGTGAATGAGTAGTGGCTGATGTGGAAGTCCTCTGCTGGAATGCTACCAAGGCAAGGCAGGTGGTAGCCATTGGCCACTTTAACTTGTTGCGAAGATGTCTGGCCATGACTGAGGTTCATGCACGTGCGGCGTGGCTACTGATGAAATTGTGAGTGCTGCCGCTGTCAATGAGATAGAGGAGCCGGCGCCCCGCATGATCAACACCACCTGCATGGTACCACTCGGCTTGGGCCCAAGAAGAGCCAACAAGGAAAGTGAAGGTGTGAGCGTGTCATCCTCCTCATTAGTCGTATCGACCCCGAGGGTCGGATCAAGGCTGTCGTCTGTGTCGTCGCTGCCAATTTCAATATAGAAGAGCCGCTTGCAACGATGGCCCCGGGAATAAAATTCATTGCAATGGTAACATAACCCTTTCGCTCGGCGCTCGGCTAGTTGGTCGGTAGTGAGCCGTAGCTTAGCGGACGTCACCTTCGTGGATGTCGTGCCGGAGGATGCGCTGGTGGTGGCGTGATTGCTCGCACTAGACGGTGGTGGTGTTCCTGAGGTAGGTCCCCTAGGCACTAGAACTGGACCCGTGGTTGGCGCCGCAGTCCCCTGGTTGAAAGCCATGTGGTTGCATCCCTGAGTGGCGTAGCCTTGAATTGCGTCCACAACCCAAAGGCCCTTCCGCTCTTCTGCTTCACGTGCATGGCTAGTCGCTTCAGAGAGATCACAGGGTCGCTCCCAATGGACATCGGTCGCCAAAGCTTTAGCGAGTTCGACAGTGAAGGTCTCCACTTGGTCAGCCCGTGACATGCGTGGAGTGCAAGCAAGCAGGCACTGAAAGTCACGAGCATAATTGTCGATGCAGCTGATGCCCTGCTTGAGATTGACAAGATCCCCAAAGGGTCCCACTCTCGAATGGTGAGAGAACTGCTGTAGGAAGGTGTCAAAGAAGTATTCCTGGGAAATCCAATCCACCTTGAGCAGCCAATTGTCCAGCACCTCTTGGGCTTCGTAAGCCCACAAGATCGACATGCTCGTGTGCTCAAATTTGATGGAGGCGAAAGAAGCGTTAGCACTGTCGTAACCACCAAAGTGGATCGTCCATGCCATCATAACCGGGAAGTTCCAAGCGCGGTGAGTGGGGTGTCCAGTGGTGGTGATTGCACATGTCGTCGGCTTCATCCGGAATGCGGTGTTCCTCCGAGGCGCATAGATGGCCCCCGGGTTCCCACGGCTGTCGCTCACGTCACCCCCGCTCGGCGGTGCGCGGTCGAGCTGTGCATGCAGATGTGTGAGAGCCAAAGCCGGGAGGGTCAGGCGCATGCAGGCGCTCGCGACAGTCCAGCCAGGGATCCAGTCGATGCCCTGTGTCCATGCAGCATGGCTGTGTTGGCCGAGATCACCCTGGTTGGAGTGCATTGCCCTGGATATGGCAAGCAATTCTACCAGGGACGTCTTTATCTCTTCCAGGGGGGGACTCCAATTGGCCAACCCGTTCTTCAATGGAGGTTTGCGCCATGGCTAGAGGATCGCCTGAAGCTGATACCAATTTGTTATCGGTTTGGGTATAAGGATGAGTGCCCGGTTGATGACCGACGCGGGAGGAAGTGGACGTCAAGGCCGTAGCAGCGATCGACGGGATCCAGCTTACGGAGCTACCGGCCTTGTTGATCGGAAGGCACCGCATGGAGACTAATTTGGTGGCTAAATACTGCATGCCCTTTTCATTCCTTTTTCCCAATATAAATAGCTGAAGCAACTAGACAAACGCAACAAACTGACTCCATCCTTAGCTAACCAAACTAACTACTAGATAAGGTAACAACCAGCTAACAACTTGCGGTTCCAAGCCGCACACTCTGCTGCTGGTGTCCTGACTCTACACCTAGCTCGGCTGGGACACCCTTGTTGCCGCATTGTCCCGATCCACTCCCTTTTTCCTATAGAAAACATTATCAGGGCCCTGAAGACCCACATCAATGTCAAAAGGGCCATAAATGATAACTGTATCATAATGTTCTTAGCAACAAGTACTTAATCATTGATAAATATGAATGTTGCATTATTGAAAAAGGGCAAGATGATGTTTTTTATTAGGTTTTCTCACAGTTTAGACTTATAAGAGATGCATTTGGGCCTTTTAGTAATGTTGGATTTCAAAATAGGCCCAATGTTTTGGCCTATGGGTACCTATGTAGAATAGTGGAGCTATCACTAGCTACAAGCTACGCCAAATAGCAAAGCTATTGCCAACTATAGCGCTTGTAGCTAATATGATGGAGGTGTCCAAAAAAGCTATAGCTAGCTATTTAGAACATTGCTTTATAGTATAGTCCTTTGCTTGACAATGACCCACCAACTCCACTATGGGAAAGGCAGTTAGCTGCACAACCCCAACTTAACTAATTGTAGGTTAAAACACCAAAAATACTTGATGAAATGCCCTAATAAAGTGAGATTTATGGTATAGATGGAATCTCTGTTTCTGTATGGAAGGACTCTATTTATTAAAGGATGAATTTGAATTGATTTTTAGGATTTTTTTCTATATATATTGGACATTTCCTTATACAAAAAGATCAATATAATAAAGAGAGAGTTTTCCTTTCACATTGTATGAGTTGCTATTTTTGTTCGTGTGATTGCATTGGCGTGCGGTCGATTGATGTGGGTGAACGATTATGTTTCACAACACGTTATCAGCACGATCGTTCTACTACGCGTGGCTGATCGGAATCGTCTACACTGCATCATCTACACGACGTCGATCTACATCACGTTGATACTTTGATCTTGGTCATTCACTGATCGTCTGCCTGCATCCAGTCTACACAACATCAAGCTCTTCGTGCACCACACGATCTACGTTACCTCAAGCCTTGCGTAAGTAATCGCGTGTGAGCAGTAAATAAATCCTGCAGATTGTTTTTTTTTTGCTATGGATTAAGAGTTACCCTAATATACAGTTGTGAAAAAAAATATTTATTGTTCATAAAAAAATCGGCATGACGGCCAGAAGCCATCGCCATCAACCGGTCTGTAGCCGCACCACCAGTGGTTGCCCGCCGTGTGTGCACAGGCCACCGCCGTTCCCCGCCGCGCACAGCCCCGTAGGCCGCTGCCGTTCTCCGCCCGCGCGCCACGTCTCCCACTCAGTTTGCTGCCACGCTACTGCATCCACGGCCATTCGCCTCCCTGTAGCCCGAAGTCATCGGTTGGCCATCCGCCTCCCGTGCGATTCCGACCCGCACCCACCACAGCCACCGACCACTGCATAGCCGTTCCTCCACTCGAGCCGGCAATGGAGAGGCAGGTGGCAGTTAGGGTTTGAAACCCTAGCCGCCGGTTAAGTATATGGCCGATTTGAGCCTTGTGGGCCCAATTGGGCCAACCCACTAGACCGAATCAGAACTTATACCCATACGGTTTTCCCCAAAAAAATGGGAGAAAAGAAAATAGGAATTTTACGATAATACCCCCTTAGCTTTTCGGGTTATTTCTTAAATTTGTAAATAAATTCAAAAAATTGACTCACATCAATTTGCAGTTTTGCGAGCGCAACCATTCAAAACTGAGCCGCAGCCACTGACTGAGGGGCCCAGAGGCTAGTGGCTTTGCGTGTGGTCGATTGACCGACCATCCTGGCCCACTGATCAGCGACCCGTGCGTTTTGTGCATGCGTGCAACAAGACGCATGTGAGTGTGTGTGGCAGACAACTAAGGTCCAGTGGTTAGTCTCACCGAACAGAGAGGAGGCAACTCGGTCTTGCCTGCGATGAGTCATGGCCAGAGACTACGAATGGGCGGTACCATGAGCTTCAGCTCGACTATGCGCATCTAGTAGAGGGGTCTACTACGGTCAGTAGTGGCCAGAGATAGGTCGGCAATAGAGCTCGGTGACGGAGCCATGGCCGGTTGGCCTTGACGGCGAGCTAGGCCAATCCGGGCAAAATTGACAGTGTAGTGAGCATCCACGAGACCATCTAAGCATGAATTGAGAATTCTTCAAGAGTCTTATACCTCGGAGTAGTATGTCAATGATTACTGGAGTTGAAGAAGGGGTGTGACGGTGCAGTGGTGCTACGGTAGGGGTATGACCAACTTGAGTGAGGGGTTTTACTTGTAGGGTGGTGAGGAACGGAGCCATGGACGGTTGGCCTTGACGGCAAGCTAGGCCAATCCGGGCAAAATTGACAGTGTAGTGAGCATCCACGAGACCATCTAAGCATGAATTGAGAATTCTTCAAGAGTCTTATACCTCGGAGTAGTATGTCAATGATTACTGGAGTTGGAAAAGGGGTGTGACGGTGCAGTGGTGCTACGGTAGGGGTATGACCAACTTGAGTGAGGGGTTTTACTTGTAGTGTGGTGAGGATGGTTTGGATGGGAGGAATTATAGTTTGGCGTTGTATTTAGCAAGTTCGGTCGATTTTTGGCGGCGGCGGTGAACTAGTTAGAGAGGAAGAGGAAGGTGAATTTGGGCAGCTATGTTTGAGAATGGATCTTCAAGGAAAAACGTGAGGCACTGAGGTTAATGATGCGCTTAAATAGACCATTGAGGCGGTTTGAGACAGTATTTGAAGAGAAGGCTTCACAGTAGCGAGCTAATCGAACTCCAGAGTTTTCTCGACTGTGTCATAGAGCGAGGCATGGGGGCGCCCAGGGTGGTAGCGGGGTGTTAGGAGGGAGCGACAAGGTCTCAGGCTTTTGCGATAATGCGGCATGGGTGAGGACAAGCCAACAAGGTGATGCTCGGGATTTTTCTCCGGCAATGGCTTTGGGTGAGTGCAAGAGAGAGAGAGATGAGGAGGTGAGCGACGGGGATGAATGTGGGCCACGGGACCACCCTATAGAGAGAGAGAAAGAGAGAGAATGGGGAAGAGGGGAGATATTGACATGTGGGATCGGGCGAGGCAAGGGGGTCACCTGCCTATAGCAAAGGGGTAAGAGGGCCGGTTGGGGTGCAAATAAGGGCTGGAGCCCACAAGTAAGTCAAATAGGGAATCCAATCTAAGTTTCCCTCTTCCAAACAACGCAAAAACGAATTGAATGCGAGGTCAAATCAATGAATTAATTTCTTAAACTTTTTACTGAGTGACCTGATTGAGTTATATGCTAGCTGTAAAAATTTAAAATGAAACTTCATCATAAATTAATTACCAAAATTCTGACATGGTGAACTATTCAGAATTTCAAATTTAGAAAATGGTTAAATTAAGGGGCTAAATCAACTTATTAATTTTTGAAATGTTTACACAAGGTTTGAAATGATGACAGAATACTTCCATAAAAATTTTAGTTTTATATATTAAATATTTATTTTATAATATTTTTTTGTGTTTTGTAGATTTTCAGATTTGGGATAAATAAATTGAAAGAATACTAAATGTCATTATTAATTTTTTTACCAATTTTACCGGATGTGAACAGTAACCTTAAGATCAGATGGTAAAAGTTTAAGATACAGGAAAGCTCAGTAAAAATTTACAAAAATCTTTTCCTACACTGTTCAGAGTCAAATCAAATTAATAAAACTAATCATTCCTTTGCTAAATGGTTTCACATTTTTGACTGACCAAAACATGTTTCCAGTGAACTCTAGGATTTTTATAATATTTTTGGAGATTTGTCTCACATTTTACTTTTTATTTTATTTTACCTTTTTACTTCTTATCTTTTTACTAATTTTATTTTAATTACTTTCCTGCAACAAAGAAATCTCCAAAAGACAAATAAATTCAAGAAATTCAACATAAATAAAGAATAAAGCAATCAAATATTTTATAATTATTTCTTTATTCTTTATTAAATTTTGGTATGTTACACCAGCGAACGCGCACGTACACTACTACGCCGATGCTCGATCATGTATTTTGATCTTTGATTTGAACCCAACAATTTCTATTAGATCCTGAAGTTTTTGTTCTTGTATGCCCAAGATGATGCCATACTCTTCGGGTAGTGGAGTTACCGGTGATGGGGAGGTTTCATCGAAGGCGGTGACGAGAGAAGGTATTGTAAGCCTTCAGCACCTGATGCTCACTAAGAGCAACTACACGCCTTGGGCAGTGAAGATGAAGGTTTTCATGCGCGCACAAGGAATGTGGGCGGTAGTGGAGGGCAATGAGCTGGTCGACAAGCGCAAGGACCAGATGGCTCTAGCCGCCATATTCCAAGCTGTGCTTTAGGTCATGATAATAGTCTTGGCCAAGAAGAAGATGTCCAAGGAGGCCTGTAATACCCTAGAAGAGATGCACATCAGTTCCAATCATGTCAAGGAGGCATGAGTACATACCCTCACAAGAGACTTCAAGGACCTGTACATGAAGGAGCAGAGTTCATCAATGCCTTTGCCATGAAGCTGACCACCATCGTGAACGAGATACGAGCACTCGGAGATAAGCACCATCATGAAGAAATTCCTTCGTGCCATCCTCAATAGGTTCTTGCCGATCATCTCCACTCTTAAGCAGTTCGCTGATATCAAGACGATGAAGATTACTGAAGTGATCAGGCATCTCAATGCGTACGAGGAGTGCAACAGGGTTTGGCGGCGAGTCGAGGAAGGTGGGAACCTCCTGCTAACCCACGCCTAGTGGGAAGCTAGGGCTGAGGAGAAGGCGCCAATAATTTTAGCAAGAGGAACAACACACTTGACAAAGCGAATGTGCGCTGCTACAACTGCCAAGAGTACGCGCATTTCTCTAAGGAGTGTCACGAGCGGAAGAAGGCGATAAAGGCTAAGGCATTTTTTGCTATAGTGGATGTGGATGACGAGCCAACATGCTTTGAAGCTCGGCAAGGAGGTTCTCAAATAAAGCTGTTTGGGTCTTAGTGAGTAAGCATATAGATGCATACAAGTAGAAAGAGTCCGTGCATGATGCATGTGTGTGTGTGCACGAGAGTTTTTGTAGGTGTGTCTAAGATCTCTTGTGGGTATGCTCTAATGCGAGTTTGTGTCGCCGTCAAGTTGTGTTACCCGTGAAAAGACAATTGGAGCTGAGGCAAAGGTCATAATCACCGGCGAGGTGTATCACCGATGGTATGGCCAGCAAGAAGGTGGAACTTTTTGAAGATGCGTTTACCATTCTGTGTCGAGTAAAAGTTGGGTAAGTCGTAGTTAAGATCGACTACCTCAACAAGTTAGAGTTGTGTTAGAAATTAGATGTTACAAGATTAAGGGGTGAATGTTAGAGTTAATCTTGTAAAGAAAGTTGAGTCCGTGCGAACAGGAGCTGCCCAAGTTGTAAATGAGTCCAACTTAGTTATCGTGTTCTAGAGTAGTCCGTATGTGTGCTTGAGTTAGAGAAGTATTAGCCGATAGAAGCAAGAGGTCTGTAATCTGTTTTGATCGAAGGCAAGTAGCAAATAAGAGAAGTTATTACGAAAAACAATAGCTCTTGAACTTCTCCCATGCGTCTCATGCTCGCAAGGCCATCGAGCCTGCCCATCAATCAACGCCAAGATTGATGTCTACAGTTACGGCATTATGCTGCCGGAGATCGAGACGGGGACACTACTACAGAATCGCGCTTCACAAGCGGTTGAAAACCACCTAAAACCGCTTCTAAGCAACCGTGAGTGATACCCCGAGGGGTATCACAAGCGGTTCTACGAACCGCTTGTGGTGGTGCGACACCAAGCGGTAAAATGCTATAATAATATCGTGGGAATGGGATTCGAACCCATGACCAGCACTCCATCCTCGTGACCCGCCTCATCCATCTAGCCAACCCATCCACGCGTGCTCTCTGATAGAATAGGGCACACATTCCTTTTATTATTTCTAAAACTGGGTTTCTACAAGCGGTTCGTGACACGAACCCCTTCTGAAGGGGGTCTTTAGAAGCGATTCGTGGCACGAACCCCTTCTAAAGCTTTAGAAGCGGTTGGGGACACGAACCACCTGTAAAGATCTTTAGAAGGGGTTTGTGTCACGAACCGCTTCTAAAGGTGGGGCTTTAGAAGGGGTTCGTGCCACGAACTGCTTCTAGAGATCCCCTCCGGCCTGTTGCCACGAACCGCTTTTGGTGCAAGCATTATAACCGGTTCGCACCAAACCGTTTCTAATAGACCAGTTGTGATGCCCTGTTTTGTAGTAGTGGGAGCAGGACCTTAGAGCAGACGGGAAACAAATTATATGCAATGGTGCTGTATTCCGCGGTCTGTGCAGCACCGTGTGGATTGACGCCACGCGTCCCGCTGCTTCAATCTCCATGCAAATCCATCAATCTTCAAGCACTTTAATGCACTTTAATCCTTATCATTTAATTGTTTTTTGTATAGAGATTAACGCAACGGGACACGTGACGCCAATCCGTACGGTGCTGCACATGCCACGGTATGCAACATTGTTGCATAGAATTTTTTCCCGCAGACGGCAGGAGGAGGGAGCGGCTAGTGTTGCACATGCCGCGGTATACAGCACCATTGCGTAGAATTTTTCCCCGCAGACGGCAGGAGGAGGGAGTGGCTAGTGCTGCACAGCAACGACGCGACGCACACGCTCTCGCTCGCAAGGCCGGTGAACGCGCACTCCAGCAGGACTCCATTTTGATGCTCGATCGCGTATTTGATCTTTGATCCGAACCCAACAGTATGTACCTAGGCAACAACGAAAAGGGAAGATCGACATGCCATCTGAATCTTGAACGGGAAAGATACGATCGTCTAGTTTATACAGGAGTAACATGACTAGCCCTCTTCCTTAAAAAAAAACATGACTAGCCCTGACACCGACGGAGGTAAACGGCATACGGTCACGAACAGGTAAGAACCGTAAGCAGGAACTGATGCAAAAAAAGAAAAAAGACCTTGTTCCTAGAGCATGTATGAGTGACTATGTATGTAGGTGTCTTAGTCTGAACACGAAGGGCGATTCTATTCAGAGGGCTCTCGCTTTTATGATGTCAAAACTCATCTCGCTGGGATCGGTCGCCTGCAACTCCACCTGGATGCCGTCGAGCTCCCTCTTGAACCGGTCCTTGGAGCTCGCGTACAGCATCTTGCTCCTCACCCTCGATGTGTCTGGAGACCTGAAAAATGAACCGCAATGCGGTCGACCCACTGCGTCAGTGTTCAGAAATCCAAGTGGAACAACTGAAGGACATGCAGCATGCGATCTACAGAAGATTAAACAAAACCTAACATGTACGAATAGAGAACTATGGCGGCGAACAGAAATGAGAGATGATACAGTACACGACAGGTGAAGCGTTAATTACCAGGAGATGAAGAAGATCTTGCTCTTCTGGCAGTTCTCGTCGGTGACAAAGTCGAAATCAAACACGGCGTAGCGGCACTCGTTGGCCGGCATGGAGGCGGTGAAGTTGGCGTAGGTGTCGCCTGGCTGTCCCAGCCTGTCCACCACCACCTGCTGCGCCTTCTCGTCAATCTTGAACGTGATGAACCGGAAGCTCCTCTTGGTCTTCAGGTCCACGAACTTGAGCCTGCACTCGTCGCTCACGGCCATCCCCGATGACGAGTTCGCCTTTCCATCATAACGAAAAGAAAAGAAAGGCCAACATGGTTAAAGAAAACATCCTTCACGTTTGCCGGGCCGAAAAAAAAACATCTTGCATGCACGTCATCGCCATTATCCAAAAAAATCAAGTAAAAGAGACTGATGAATCACTCACTCACCATGGTTGATGGATTTCTTTTCTTTCCACAGCCGGACACTACGGTGGTGAGGAGGGAACGAGAAGGCTGTGTGCAATGGCGATTGCGCGGAACCGCAGGCGGGGTCAAGACTTTCAAGGCCTGAAAGAGAGGAGGGAGAAGGCAAAATATAGGGATACGGAGGCATGCATGCATGCATTGTGCCATGCCGCCGCGTTACGAGGAGAACGGGGGAATTTGACCAAGCATGTCTCCTCCTTCGTCTGCGCGCGACCAACATTCGCGCCACCACCCATCCATCGCTGTAAGTCTGTAATTAACAAGCCTCCCATGGTTACCAACAGAGTAATCCTGACAGCTAAGCAACACGGAAATTAAAGAGGACATGGCTAATTTTATTGTAACTTACATCATCTTTCTGTAGAATCTAAATGGCTAAATGCTCTAGAGAATGCACATTTGCCAGCTGCCTTTGCAAACAGGGGCGTCTAAATGGCTAAATGCTCCAGAGCATGCACATTTGCTTCCTTTGCAAACAGTTTTATGGTTTTATGGTGTTTGGCAACAAGTGCTGCTCCGGAAATCTGGGAGACTGCTTGGTGAGAGAGGACAGAGAAACTAGGACTGGGAACTTTGTTCTTTCTTTCTTACCGGTGTAAGTTGACAGTGCCATACTTATATGGGAGAAACTAGCAGCCGGACGTTCGATTTTTTTTTCGGACGCCGCGTAACATTTTTTGAACGTATGAAACATTTTTTTTACTGTTTGTCGAAGAAAAATGTTTCACTACGTAGAAAAAAATGTTTCACGCGTAGAAAAAAATGTTTCAAAAAAATCAGACGTCTGATCCTAGCAATTCCGTACTTATATAGAGTTGGCTTAATAATCACAACTAACGGAAAGATATGATCTTACGAGATAGGCCTAGTAAGCAAGCCACTCACCAATATGCAGCTAATATAAGCAAACTACTAACAGATATATGCAACCAATTTGGAGATACACTGATGCATGCAAACTCATGATTACTACTGCCTTAATGCGGTGAGCCCACAGGGCCACACCCCTACATGGAAAAAAAATTCTATGCAACGATGCTGCATACCGCGGCCTGTGCAGGCGGATTGACGCGACGTGTCCCGCTGCGTTAATCTCCATACAAAAACAATTAAGTGATAAGGATTAAAGTGCTTGGAGATTGATGAATTTGCATGGGGATTGAAGCAGCGGGACGCGTGGTGTCAATCCGCACGATGCTGCATAGACCGTGGAAGACAGCACCGTTGCATAGAATTTGTTTCCCCCATACACACACATTGTGGGAGACCTCCACCTCGTGCGCCGCACGTCGGCCGCGTGGGCCATCCGATCATGATTGTCCACTCAAGATCGACCCGTGCGAGGCCACGGAATCGGTGGCATCATGCACATCGCGACGGGTGACCCGGATCGCCCTGTCCCTGCCCTCGCTTTGCCCCTCGCCCTCGTTGCCGTGCCCACCTGTCTCCTCGCCTCATCCGCTCGCCCGCTACCCCGACTGTCTCCTCGCCTCTTCTCCTCGCCCTTGTCCCGTCCCGCCACAGCTCCCCCAGATATGGCCCAGATCCGACAGCAGGCCCTCTTGATGCGCGCCATCCCACGCATCTCCGAGCCCAGGTTTGTGCGTCGCCACAAAATCAGGGCTCGTGAAGACCTTGAGAAGGTGTTCTCCTTCTCCCTCCCTCCCGTTCACCTTCACATGGCTGTGTTGCCACCGCCTCCGCCTCTCCCCTCCACGTGCTCGCCCTTGCCATCGCTCCCATCCCCGCACCTACACCGCCTCTCTCCCTTTCCCTGCCTATCTCCTTGCCTCCTTCGTTCGCCTGCTGTTGCCTCCCCTGCACCTCGCCTCTTCTCCTCGCCCTCACCCCGTTTTGCCCCAGGAGGTGGAGGTTTGGATGGCTGCAATGCTAGCCTTCCCTCACGACATGCCCTAACAACGCACCCATTCCTACAACCTATCCTGATATGATTCCCCTTGTCCCCGATCCTAATCTGATTTATTTTGTCCATGCTTTACCTTCATGAGCTATCCATGGTTTATGGCTGGTCCTTTTCTCTGGAATGCATTGGCACTTTTATCAGTGTTTGATTGGATGCTATCCATGGTCTAATTCTATCTCTCTATCTCTATCAATCAATCCATCCCAATCTATTTTGAAGAACACGTACTAGTAATCCGCCCCAATTCCTTTTCAGGATTACATCATATTTCCTCTAGATTTAGTACCCTTTCCCCACAACAGTCGCTCCGAGGCTAGGTTTTTCCACTACTACAGAAATTCCTATATTAAACTTCTCATCACAGACGGTTTTTAAAAACTGTCTATGTTAAATCTAATCATAGACGGTATTAGAAGAACCATCTGTGGTAATATTTTATCACAGACGACTGGGGGCTAAAACCGTATGTGATATCTAGTGATATCATCACAAATGATTTTATTCATGAACCGTCTGTGATGTCTATTGATATTACAGACAATTTTATGCTAAAATCGTCCGTGATGAACCGATGATATCAATAGACATCACAGATGGCTCTATAATAGAACTTGATAACATAAACATCACAGATGGTTCTATAATAGAACTGTCTATGATAACTTCAATATATATCGTGCGTTTCTCCCTGGTAGAAACCCTAGCCTAGCCCCGCGCGGTAGTTTCCAAAGTATTCGTCCACCAGGCGGAGGTTGCCATGCATCCTCATCTTCTCGGCTGTGCACAACCGCCTACTCCGGCGCCACTTCCTCTTAGCCGGCCTCCACCCCTTCTTTGTTCACCTCCCCTCCCACACGGGCGCCGGAACCACCGTCCATGTCTGGGCCCAGCCGCGGTCTGCGTGCAGCCCTGTCTTCCTCCTCCATGGCTTTGGCGCCTTCGTCATGTACCCAGAGGCAGAGCGGGCTGTCATGGTGTGTGCAGGCATGTGCTTGGAGGAGAGTGACCCACAGCGGGGCTCTTTCCCGTCACCGGCATCAGCGAGGCTGCCGAGCTGCTCATCCCACGGCGGCTCGTGAAGATCACCTTCGTCCGTCCGCCGCCCCTCATGCCGTCTTGCTTCCTTAAGGACTACATAAACATCACGTAATTAGCCATTTTCTTCATTAATTTTGTTTTCTTTTGCTTACACGTATTATTAGTTCTCTAGTTGATTCTATTGGTGGTGATTCGGCTATTATTCTATTGTGTGTATGGTGTGATGGATGCATTAGGTGATGGGCTCAGATCATGTCCAGGAGAAGACTGAGCTACTGCATGCTCTCATCAATGATAGGAAACTTTCAGATCTAAGTCTGGGGGCAGGTCCTCCTCCAAGATGGGGATCTAGAGCTCATATTTGGTGCTACAGAGTATATCTGTTTTAGATACTACAAAGCTATTGAGCTCATATTTGGTGCTACGGAGTACATAACTGAGTTAATGAAAATACTAGCAAAGAATTTTGTTGTTGTTTGTCATTGTGATAATCCCCCTTATCACAATCAGTTCTTTGCTAGAACCGATTGTGATGAGGGGCCTCATTACAATCGGTTGCTAGAATCGATTGTAATGACCGTTTATCACAATTGGGGAAAAAACCGACTGTGATAGCGCTTCCTCATTACAATCGTTGGACTTTCTATCGCCACCAAAACCGATTGTGATGACGAAAAAGAACCAATTCTAATGTACATTCTTGTAGTAGTGTCCAGCCTTGCCGTACCCTGCGTCGTCGCCACAGGATTAGCCTGGGAGCTTATCGTGGCCTCAGCCCTAGTACTTCCTGCCAGGTAACTTACTAACTTGCTCACTTAGATATGCATTGCATTTCGTGGTAACTAATACTTGTGTATGACAGGCTACCCGTTCGGATACCCTACCAGCGCGCCATGGATGCCTTCTCCTGTCATGGTTCAAACCCTAGGTGTGTTGAATATGCATCGTAAACTGACATTGCATAAAACTTTACTTTGAAATACATGTTTTATTCCAACATGTTGTAGTACTTTCAGGTTACTTATCGGAGAGCCCCACTACGACGTACACGCGGGTGGACGACTTCGACACGAACTATGTAAGTCCGATGCATCCAGACCTCCTGTTTGGGTCGCACCCGAGTGCCCCCACGCCTACACACGCTACAGATATGAATTCTTCATGCCATACTCCTGCAGCAGCCGTGCCTCTTGGACCTAGATCAGCCACGCACCAGACCGGTGGACCCCTTTAGGGCCCAGACATCGACCTACCGCGGGCATAGGGGGAGGGAGGTCACCAGACCTCGTGCACAGGGGGAGGGAGGTCACCAGGGAGAGGAGTGGGAGGGCATCGATTGAGCATTGTATTTGTACGTTGTATTTCTGTGTTGTAATGTTATGTTGTTACTTATATATTTCTACGTTTTATCTCTGCATATTGTGGACTGTATTCAATATGTTTTCTCGTTACACGCCGACCTGTTTACTAGTGCATAATACCTTGTTAATCATGTTCCATTGTCCTACTGAAGGATTACATACTTTTTCTCGTCCAAAGTGGGTGACAGGTCGTGCAACTTTTCACAGAGGGTGATGTGTTGTCCATTTTCCATATTGCAAACTGTGTTGTCAACTTTTTGCAATGTAGAAAATAGTTGTGTCCTACCAATTGGACAAAACGCAACACAGCTTTGCAGTGTCATTTAAAAACACGCTGCCGACAACTTTGTGAGTGAGATTTGACAACATGCTGCAAGCAGCTTTGTCAGTCAGATTCGATAACACGCTGCGTACCGCGAAGTGTCAACACACTGCCTACCCGTCTACACGATTGAATCTTATGTGCCAACAGTTAGTCCATACACCGCCCCTTGGAGACTATAAAAGGCTAAATCGCAGGCACACGCACACAGCTCTCACTCACACTTCAGCATGGCTGGATCCTCTAGCAGAGCATTCTCATGGACAACTGGTATAAGTAGCGTAGCCCTTCATTACACGTTGAAGGTTATGCGTAATGGAAAGGATGATCCATTCAAGGAGGAGAACCTACATCAAGTGGTGTTTAAATTGCAAGAGTGGAGTCCAACATCATCAAGGCATAACGTAACAACCTCTGGCATGAACCTTGTGACCTCCGACGACCTCAAGGCGCACTTGCAATGGTGGCGTCAAAGGTATTTAAGGGTGTGCGAACTAGCCGACCGCCCTTGTACTACAGGTTTCTCTATGAGATCTTATAGGGTACTGATGCTGCCCGATCAGTATGCATAGCATATTAAGGTTAGTTATTTCCTTTTTGTTCACCCTACTAATCTTTTTAGTGTTATCCGTAAGTTCACTAATTTGTATGCTCGTCTTGTGTGTTACTCATTTCTGGAGGATAAAGAGTTGCTGAACAAAGGTATCCCACATTTCGTAGCGATGTATATGCTCTTTGGCGGGGGTGTGATGCTTGGTTCGCACAGAAGACGTAGAAGAAGATCTAACTGGAGGGGTAGAGGTTCACCCAACACTGTTGCAGTAGGAAGTTCAAGAGGATTTTCATCCACCACCGAAGGAGGGCTTGCTCCTAACTTTAGAAATGATGATGACGATGATGACGATGATTTCGTGTCACCTAGACCTCGACGTTCAAGCAATAACGCAACAGGTTATGCCGAACCTAACCATACAACTAGCACTGAAGGAGGGATAGCTTCTAAACATACAAATGACGACGACGATGATGATTTCATGCCACCTAGGCCACAAACCTTGCATCCTCGGAGTCCTCCGAATCTTGATGATGATATTATATTAAGCCCTATCAGGTATCCGAATGTACTACCTCGTCAAGAACCACTAGATAACTATTGGTTTTTTTATACTAGCAACCTGTCCCGAAAACCATGGCCGTAGAATCTATGGTTTGTGACTTAGTCCTTCACCAGATGCATATGCCTATGTTGTAGCCCTATTTTACGATTTCCTTTTGTATCTTAGGTGTTGTTCACATGCCATGCTATGGTAGTTGTTGTCCTTACTGCACTTTGTAATATCAATGTCACGTATTATTAAAACTTTGATTTGTCGTTAAATTTAACGCACACCGAAAAAGAACGAGGAGGTGCAAGAGGGTACCTAGCACTAAGTACGATTAGTAAGGGTGTTTGCGTGAATGGTACTTAGCCCTAAGTACGATTTGCATAAGAAATGATTTACGCAGGTTGGATTTGCTTATTAAGGTTACTGGCTGCATCTACATGTTTCTCATAATGATCCTTATGACTTAAACACTTTAGCTAAAGTTTTCCTGGGCTTAACTATTCATAACATGAGTTGTTGTCGATTATAATACTTAGGATTATTGCACTACTAGAATTTAGATGCAAAGGAAGGTGTAAATTAAATATTTTTCCAGAATATGGTAGTCCATATATCAAAGAGCAAACATGGTCCATTGTTCCTAAAGATTGACATTTAAACATGATATTTTACGGGCTGTCGAAAAGGCTTAAGCGTTTCAAAAATTTACGCGATAACAGCTCGGTTTTCTGGAGCAGTGGCGCTGGATCGATCGCGCCAATTTCTATTGGCTATTGATGGCTATTTTTGCAACAAAAAAAATATAGGTATATTTTTATATTTTATGTATGAAAAATGATTATGTAAAAAAAATTGTTAGACTTTTATTGTATAATCTAAATCTTCATAACTTAACTCAAATTTAAAAATTTATTTCACTTTATTTGGATCTTCCAAATAAAAGATATAACTGAATGAATTTAAATATTACAAAATAAAATAAAAAATAAAAAATTACCCGTCACCCCCCTCCGCTGCCCGCCCTCTCCTCCTTGCCGTCACCCTCCTCCCCTCCCCTGGTCCAGTCACATCAGGGTGGCACGATTGGGCTTTCTATCACTGTGTAGTTGCGCGACTAGGCTCACTCGCTCCCTCTAGCGTGACAGATGGCTTATTCTGTATAAAAAAATCAACGTATATTTTTATAATACATATATAAAAAATTATTATTTATAAAAAAAAATTCGTATGTCTCCTCTCTCTCTCTTTTTTTTGTTCGGTCCAGGTGCTACATGATATGTAATTTATGTGTGTATACACGAATGCACTATGTGTCTAATATATGACCAGTGTATCATCGAATAAGTCTAACCCATGTAATATTTTAAGTATTATTAAATATTTAAGTACACCAACATTTTTTTATCAGTTGATCAATATTGATTGTCAGATTATTCGCTGGTCCTTAGCACATTAAATAGCGATTGTTATTTAAGAAAAATAATTCACAACTTTTTTTATATGTTTTAACTGATTTTAGCCGGTAGTGTAATTTATTAATTTGGTTTTTTATATAATTATTTATTATATTTTAAAATCAGGACAGCAACGTTGTCAACATAGTGGTACTCTTTTTTTCACACATATTATTTTAATTTAGACGGTGAGGAGGAAGAGGAACGATGGACAAACTTTTCTTTTTATATTAGGAGATAACAGAATCCTGCGACAAAGGGGAGGATATTTTACTAGAAAACAAGCTGCCACAGGAAAAAGAAAGTATTCTGCATGCCAATATGCCACACACTTCTCCCTCTTCGGCAGATGTAGATTGAATCCGCGGCTTACAACTCGGAACATGAGAAGCAAACCTACCCCTTAGCAGAGTCGGTCGAGCCTTGCAAGTCATATACAAATCAATTGTTTAACAAAGCAGTCAAGTAGAGTGATTGCCAGGTTAGTTTATCTGATGACACCGGGATGTAAAAACGTCGCTTAATTTACCACGCAACCACACTTGTATTAGCTATCTGAGTGACTTTCGGACGCCAACGAGCCGGTCGAGCCTTGTGAGTCCTAAACACATCAATTGTTTAACAAACCAGTGAAGTAGACTGGTTGCCAGGTTAGTTATCTGATGACGCCGGGATGTGAAAACATGGCTTAATTTACCACGCAATCAGTATTAGTTATCTGAGTTTGACTTTCGGATGCATGCCGACGTCGACGTGGGTCGTTTGGTCTGATTTTGAGCGATTTGGAACGGCTCAGATGAGAGCTAGGGAAATGATCCATCTGAATTTGTGCGTTTGAAACGAATGGTTGTTACCCATAAACAACACCTTAATTACGTGCCTCATCCCGATTTGACTCGAGAGGTCGTCCAGGTACATACATGGCTCGAGAGGTCGTCCAGGTACATGCATGGTCTCATTACGTACGCCTGGTACCTTAGTTTTCGCTGCATGATTCGAGAGGTCGTCCACGTAGAACTGGCACCTGCTTTTGTTTAATCCAGTTAGAATTTTTTTTAAGGATAATCGAATTCGAGTTGACTTCGTTTGTTCCCCAAACGTGGGCTGGCCCATAAGTCCATTTAACCTTCGAACAAAACAAATCGGCGTCGTGGGTTCGAGAGAGTTTCCAGATAGCATGGGATGTGGGCGATAGTTTTACGCTACTTTTAATTATTTAATTCAAAATTCGATCTGACTTTGCTTCGTTTTGGAGGATACGTGCGTAGGCATGCTGCTACTCCAAGCTAGCAATTCGAAGTCAAATTTGAATCAATTTTTATGCGGTGTGCTCCAGTTTTCCAGGCTTGCACGCATTATTTGGACAGTTTCTGACGCGTAGAACTTCCAAACGAGAGCAAGAGTTTCAAAATTTAAAGTGTCACGTATGTCTTTGTATGGAGCCCTGGCCCGGAGACGTGGACAACTGCGTTATCAAATGACACAATGCCACATGTTGCCGTCTTCCAGATCCTTCCAGATGCCGTCTGATCCACAAACCAGCCCACGCATTCTTGTGGCCCAAGCCCAGTATTGTGCAATTTGAAAAATACTACACGCACACAAGCCCAGTAGGCAAGTGCCAACTCAGTGCAACCAGCAAGAAATGTTTACCGCAGGAACACAGTAGATATAATTAGCATCATGCATTTTGTGCAAAATATATCAATAATAAAATGAAAAATTAGATATATGCTAATGTAAATCTTCCAGTTTTCAGATATGCTATTATAAAATTTCGCTTCGAAATATACTGCTATACAGTGGACATTCTTTTAAGGCCCTGTTTGTTTCGGCTTTTTCATCGTCTTAAAAGTAAAAAAGCTTAAGCCGAAACAAATGACTGGCTTTTAAGCCGGGCTTTAAAAAAGCCAAAAGCCCCTGTATAACTATAAGCCAAAAGCCAGACAAGAGGAGTTTTTTTGGGCTTTTTTGAATGAAATAACCCTTTGCCACTAAAAGTCTCCAAAATTACCCACCAAATAACATCATATATAAATTGAGAATTCATCCAACATCTCATTTAAGATATTTTTGACTTTTCATCTATAAGTTGTACCATCTAACCCATTAATAAGCCAGCGGCTTAAAAGCTCATTAAGCCAAAAAACTAGCTTTAAGCCAAAAGCCAAAAAACATAAGCCGAAACAAACATGGCCTCCGTCCCTATGTCTTCTTGCTTTTGTTTTTCATTCTCCACCACTCCGTCCCTCCCATCTCAATGGTGAGAACTTGGAATTTGTAAACAACACAAATCCAACGAGGATAAAAAAACACTTACAAATATTGAACCATATCGTAAAATAATGATGATCGTCGTAGATTAAAAACATTGCACCATCGAATCACTAGAACAATCACAAAAAGCACACAAAATAGGGAAGCAATACTCTATTCTCTTTATTAGATTGATTTTTTTATATAATGAAGTGCCACATTTATAGTGAAAAATCTATTATAAATAGATTTGAATTCGCCCACAAAAAGATAAAGCTGAGTCATATCTCAATAATCAGGATCGGTGCTATATCTCAACAAATTGTTCACTTATTGCTATTTTTGTTTTCCGTACATGGATATTGCTAGTTCGATTTTCAAGTTTCAACCCACTTTTGTGTACGTGCGTTGAGCAGATAAAAAAAAAGAGAAATGTATGTGTTGGCAACACGATGGATACCAATACGGGCTGGAAGAAAAGCTCGTTGAGCTGGCTCGGTGGCTCGTTTCAAAATTGCTCTGATTACATTTATTTTTCTTTTAAAATAAAAATTAGTTGATTTGAAACCAGAGTCAACTTCAGCTCGGCTCGTTAAGTTCGGTTCGAAGTTGGGTATCAAACAATACAGGAGACTATAATAAATAAAAATAAATTAGTGTCGAAGAAAGCTCGAAAAAAGTTCAACTGACTCGTTATCCACCCCTCAATACCAATACTATTTGTAATTTACTTTTTAAAATTTTAATTAGAATAACTGTATTCTCCTCTTGGCTACGGAACAGACGTGTAGAGGTGTAGTAGTTTTTCCCAATCCGACGCAGCGTTCGCTCACACACAATCGGGGCCTGGCCCGCCTATATAAAATCCGCCAATGTATGAGCATTTGAAATCATACGGCCAATGGCGGCAGCCACACGAGCCCTCTTCCTCTCCTGCTTCCACAGCGGCGGCTCCGAGGTGAGCCGCCACCTAGCTCTGCGGCCGCGGTACCCGTCCATGCCGCGGCGCCCGAAGGCGGCCACGATCGCCGGGGAAGGAGGACGTGGGGGAGGCGACGGCGATCTGGAGGCCGCGGCGGTGGCTGCGGAGGAGGAGGAGAAGGTGGTGCTGTTCGCGGTGTCCGGGATGACGTGCGCCGCGTGCGCGGGCTCGGTGGAGAAGGCCGTGAAGCGGCTCCCCGGCATCCACGACGCCGCCGTTGACGTCCTCGGAGGCCGCGCGCAGGTCGTCTTCTACCCGGCGTTCGTCTCGGTGAGCATCTCGGATCGGATACTCCGATATTTGCGCTGTTCACATTTGTTACGAGTGCGGTCTTTTTTGTGGCCTTTCTTATGGGCCGATTTCACACAATCGGATCGATCTAGCTTTTTTTACGAATATCGATCTAGGCATTTAAAGATTCTCACTAGACGATTTTGTGCATTTTTTTGAAGTTTTTTTTACCCAAAATTTGTAGCTAGTTATATTGTTCTGATGTAATGCAGAGTTCTAGGTCTATACTTTATAGTGGGTCCTTTCCGTGAGAAGCCTGGAAGTATATACGCGGGGCTTTTAATTTCAAGACGTCCGAGTATCTCAAAATGGTTTTATTTAAGAAACATTAGCAATTATGTAAAGAGTATATAGATAAATGCGTAGCTGTGTAAGTACTCTTGGGCAATGTCTGAAGAAAATTTTCCTTTGGAAATCCACTGACACAGGCTAGCTTCGCGGTCCACGATTGAGAGGTGTATATGGGATTCTCCGATTAGAGAACGTACGTTCTTAACAAAAATGTTCTTACAAATGTTTGTACGTATAGTATCACTCGAGGAACGATTTTTGTGCCCTTAAGTGACGCTTCTTAGGTTGAGAAATGTTTGAAATGAGAGGTCGGCTCGTGAAAAGTTCTCTTTGCATTTATTTGTTTTGTTGTGGTTTAAAAGGTTACAGGTAGTCTGGCTTTGCTTCTGATGTAGAACTGCTAACTGCTTCGTGTGCCCCTAAAACATGGATTGGTTGATTGGGATCCCATAACAACCCAGTTGCAAATATCGTGGTGTGGACAGGTCTGCAAGCTCAATATGAGGGCATATACACTAGTATAACGGTAGTTGTCCATAATACATCTCCATATCATTTATAGACAATACTAAATATAACCCATATAACAGACTGTCCATATAGCTATCTGTAATGATCTCTCATATAATTAATAGACTGTCTGTATAATAGTATACATAATATAAAGTTGTATATAAAACCGTCTGTTAAATAGTAGATAACATCTTTCTCTCTCCGCATTCTCTCTCCTCTACATCATCCAAAATCCTATATGATATATTTTTATAGACAGCATACATGTACCGTTGTACATGCTAGTATGCTACAAGTGTAGATAACTTTTGCTCCTAGACAGAATTCAGAAAGGAAGCACAACCCGATATGCTAGTATGCAGTCATTTCTAAAAGGCATACTCCTACAAAAGAATTTCAAAGTTAATTAACTAAAGTTTCTATCTAAAATTGGGTTGCACATATCTGGTCTCTTTTTAGAGTAATCCACACTCAATGGAATGCTGATACATACCCTTTGTTCTTTTCCTTTTTGAATTTACGCCTCTCACTCTGTTGCACCGTTGCATTCTGTTGCATAGCTTCAATTTGTTGATCTGTTATTTTGGTGCCCCTCCCACTAAACTCAAGCATATGCCCAATCGATTATTAAGTTTTTATGATGGAATAAATTGTCTTATTCAGGAACAATGTGCCACTCACGTTTCTCATCTAGTCATCTCATAATTACTTCCTTTCACAGTGGCGCATTTGGGGATACAAAATTGCAATCCTGTCCCCCATTATTATCTCTGAATATCTTTTTCAAAACAGAACTGTTATGTTTAAAGGCAATATGTATCCCTTTTTTCATCAGTATAGTGAATTATATATAAATAAAAACAACAGGTGATATTCAAAACACCTCCTTCATTTTAAGGATAATAAAATCTCACAATAATCTAAAAAACAAAAAAACCTAGAATTTCTCACATTAATCAAAAAAGAGAAGGATCTTCATCATTTATTTTGGTGGGGCCAGATTATAATGGTGTAGATTAATCATATAATACAGTTGTATTTCAATTATAGGAAGTAGAATTGTATATCAAAGACAACTATATCATAAATCTGCTAGTTTATTAGAACGAAAGGGGTGCCTTTTCTATTATTGGAAGTCGTTTTCCTGCAGTGTAAGTGCACTATTATAGTTGGATGATGAGAGATACTTCATTTGATTGCCATTATAGAATCCAAAAAAAAAATCATCTCTGTTTTAACATAGTGGCTGCTTGCTCACGTACTTCCTTATTGGACAGCACCTACGATTTGGCTGGTGTCAATTCTTGCTGCATCTAATAACTTTGATCAGTAATAGCCTCAAGATACTAGCACACCAGTTCCATTTATGATAAAGTATATAGAATAAGAGACTAAGAATACTGTTTGAGAAATAATCTTTTTCTTAAGAATGGAAATTTTCTTTACACCCTTTGGATTTGGACTAATCAATATTTTAGTTATCTTTGTCAAGATCCCACTACAAACAAAAGCTTGTCTTTTTATAGCTTGGAGTATAATTTGTGCATGATCTAGTACTTGCGCACCTTCCCCCTTGGCTGGTGCCCCCTTTTTGAATATCACTTTCTAATAATTGAGAATTGGAAAAGGACTCTCCTTTTGCTGTGAAGCTGTCAAATTTCCAGAGAACTAAAGACCATTTTGATGATTGATCACTACACGCAAAGGTCAATTTAGACATTAGACAATATATAAATGCCAATGCCTTTACACATTAATCCTCAAATTCTGTCTCCTGGATACCTTTTGCTTGTTTACTTTATATACTCAAGAAAATACATATCATGCACGCATGCACGAAAGTTATTGTTTGAATTATTTAACATCTGAAATCACAGCTGTTTCAGTTGACCAGAACAATCTAACTATAGTAATTGCACTGTTTTTCTGCTCACTTTGTTTATTGCGTATTTTTATCAACAGTGAATAGATTATTTGAAAGAACAGTTTTTTTTAAAGAACAGGTGCATAAATTATTTGCAGTGCAACTGAAACTCAATCATGTTATTTTAGTAGTTTTAGTTCATACTCTTACAGAGTACATGTCCATGTTACTCAATCGTTTTTTTCGATATATTTGGAGATTGTGTTCATGAACGCCTTTTGACAGGAGGAAAAAATCAGGGAAACCATCGAGGATGTTGGTTTTGAAGCTAAGCTCATCGATGAGGAGGTCAAGGGAAAGAACATTCTAGCATGCAGGCTGCACGTAAAAGGAATGACATGCACATCTTGTGCGAGCACAATTGAATCCGTCTTGAAAACTGTTCGAGGGATTCAGAGAGCTTCGGTTGCGTTGGCTACTGAAGAGGCAGAAATCCGTTATGATCGCAGGATCATTGCCGCTAGCCAATTAATCCATGCAGTTGAAGAAACTGGCTTTGAAGCGATACTGATCACCACGGGAGAGGATCGGAGCAGGATAGACCTCAAAGTGGATGGCATTCTCAACGAAGGATCAATCATGATAGTGAAAAGCTCTGTCCAAGCTCTTCCTGGTGTGGAAGACATAAAAGTCGACACAGAGCTCCACAAGGTCACCATCTCGTACAAACCTGACCAGACAGGTCCCCGAGACCTCATCGAAGTCATCGAGTCAGCTGCATCTGGTCATGTTACTGTATCAATATATCCGGAAGCAGATGGAAGGGAGCAGCACAGACATGCGGAGATCAAGCGATACAAGCAGTCTTGCTTGTGGAGCTTAGTATTCACCATTCCGGTGTTCCTCACCTCCATGGTGTTCATGTACATCCCAGGGCTGAAGGACGGGCTAGACAAAAAGGTTATCAACATGATGAGCATTGGTGAGCTAGTGCGGTGGATTTTGTCGACACCTGTCCAATTTGTAATTGGCTGCAGATTTTATACTGGTGCTTACAAGGCAATGTGCCACGGCTCGCCGAACATGGATGTGCTCATTGCTCTAGGGACCAACACGGCTTACTTCTACTCAGTTTACTCCGTTCTCCGAGCTGCCACCTCTGAGAATTACATGGCAACTGATTTTTTTGAGACTAGTTCGATGCTCATATCATTTATCCTTCTTGGAAAGTACCTTGAAATCTTGGCAAAAGGAAAGACCTCCGAGGCTATTGCCAAGCTGATGGATCTTGCACCTGAAACTGCAACAGTGTTGATGTACGACCACGAAGGGAATGTTGTAGGCGAGAAAGAGATTGACAGCCGGTTGATTCAAAAAAATGATGTGATCAAGGTAGTCCCGGGTGGGAAAGTTGCTTCCGATGGCTTTGTTATTTGGGGACAGAGCCATGTGAATGAAAGCATGATTACTGGAGAATCACGACCCGTGGCAAAGAGGAAGGGTGACACTGTGATCGGAGGGACGGTGAATGAGAATGGTGTGCTCCATGTCCGGGCAACATTTGTTGGGTCAGAGAGTGCGCTGGCACAGATTGTAAGGCTAGTAGAGTCAGCACAAATGGCAAAAGCTCCTGTGCAGAAGTTTGCTGATCAGATATCTAAAGTCTTTGTCCCCCTGGTAAATTCAGTTACATTGTGGTAATCCAATCAATGGCATATTCTTATGATCTTACCAATGCTGAACAATCTGCTTCATGCTTGCAGGTCATCCTTGCTTCTTTGCTTACTTGGCTTGCATGGTTCTTAGCTGGGAGGTTCCATGGCTACCCTACCTCGTGGATACCATCTTCCATGGATAGCTTTCAGCTAGCTCTTCAGTTTGGGATATCAGTTATGGTGATCGCCTGTCCTTGTGCCCTAGGGCTGGCAACTCCAACTGCCGTGATGGTCGCAACTGGAGTCGGTGCCTCACAAGGTGTTCTGATCAAGGGTGGGCGAGCTTTGGAGAGTGCACAGAAGGTCTAAAAAATTAATTATACATGTTCATGTTTCCATAAAGCGCTTCAAATTGTTGACAAACATTATTTGTATGACATTTTATAGGTGGACTGCATCGTTTTCGACAAGACAGGAACACTAACCATTGGGAAGCCTGTTGTCGTCAACACCAGGCTCCTAAAAAACATGGTCTTGCGTGAATTCTATGAGTACGTTGCAGCAGCAGAGGTACGTTTTTTCAACTCTGTGTTTCCACTGCATTTTTTTCCATTGTCTTGAAAAGATACCTTACTCAAATTTCATCGATTCTGGTCTCATTCAGATCAACAGTGAGCACCCACTGGCGAAGGCGATAGTGGAGCATGCCAAGAAGTTCCACTCAGAAGAAAACCATGTCTGGCTTGAAGCAAGGGATTTCATTTCAGTAACTGGACACGGTGTCGAAGCAAAAGTCAACGACAAGAGTGTCATGGTCGGCAACAAGAGCTTTATGTTGTCATCAGCCATTGATATCCCCTTGGAAGCTTCAGAAATCCTTGCAGAAGAAGAGGAGAAGGCGCAGACAGGGATTATTGTGGCTATGGATCAAGAAGTCGTGGGCATAATCTCTGTATCTGATCCGATAAAACCAAACGCCCATGAAGTGATATCATATCTAAAGTCCATGAAGGTGGAGAGTATAATGGTGACTGGGGACAACTGGGGGACTGCCAAGGCCATCAGCAAAGAGGTAGGAATTGAAAAGATCTTCGCAGAAGCAAAACCGGAGCAGAAGGCTGAGAAGGTGAAGGAGCTTCAGGTGAGAAGTACAATCCGCTTGCTTTGTGAATTTCTTGCGTTTATCGTACAATCATTCAGCCTTTCATTTCCTATGAATTTAAATTATTGCAGTTGTCTGGAAAAACTGTGGCGATGGTTGGTGATGGAATCAACGACTCCCCAGCGCTTGTGTCGGCCGACGTCGGTCTGGCGATCGGTGCAGGCACCGATGTCGCCATTGAAGCGGCCGACATTGTCCTGATGAAGAGCAACTTGGAGGATGTGATCACTGCCATCGATCTGTCCAGGAAAACCTTCTTCCGCATACGGATGAACTACGTCTGGGCGCTAGGCTACAACGTCATCGGCATACCGATCGCTGCGGGGGTGCTCTTCCCGTCGACCCGGTTCCGCTTGCCGCCATGGATCGCCGGCGCTGCAATGGCGGCATCCTCCGTCAGCGTCGTCTGCTGGTCTCTGCTGTTGAGGTACTACAAGAGTCCAAAGTATCTGGGCCACTGATCATACCGGAGCGACAAGCTTAACCAAGCATAACATCCGCATAGAATAAGTTGTGGATAATTGTAACTCCGTGGTATATATGTGTTGGGCGATAAACTTGGAGATAACAAAGGACAGTAGCTGCCTAGCTAATATAAAAAGCACATAGCTACATATGTATAATTCATGTATGCGTGTTAGGTAAGAGTTGGTTATACCGATTCAGTTTAACAAGTGTGCCAATAACTAATTAAGGATAGAAATATGGTGTACGTAGTCCCCAGTCTCCAACTTGACCTTTCAAGAAGGGAATCGAGCAACTGGGAGGGGTCAGATCGAGGTGTGACTGGGGTCAAGTTCAAAAGCATGCACACACAGACTGAAGCTGGTGCTTCGTGACGATGCTTTAGATAGAAAGCCTGGCAAGAAGGACGCTCATTCACGTTGGGTTTTCCTCCCTGTGGGCCATGTCAGTTACGTAACAAAACTGCGAAGGACGCGGCACGCACACTCGCAAACCGAAAGCAAATCCCGACATAAAAGCGACGCTCCTAGTAGATGATTTGCGTACGTGGCTGGCAATGGGAACAGCAGCAAGCTGGGCCGAAAGATGCTAGACCTAGACCAGACCTAGCAAACTCGATTAAAGTTCTGTTCGGTTACCTTCCGTCTCGCCCATCTAGCCGACCCGATGGGCGACCGATGACCAACCTGACGGCCGTCCTTCTCACGACGACCCGGCCAGGCATCGATCAGTGATCTCACCATTCACCAGCAACGTACGGCGTGTGCGTGCAACGCCAGTGCATGTGCCATGCACGACGACGGCGACCGCGTGCATGGCCGTACGTGAACGGGCCGGGAATACGCACCAGGATTAAAACGCTGCGTTGAAAGCCGTCCACGTATCTCGCACGCCGCCCGTGTCGTGTCCAAACGGCAGCGCCATCGGATGCTTCCGGTAGCTCGCTTCTTCGACTTTTTCCTATGTGCGTTCCACACTATTTGGGAGCTGAAGTTTGTAACTGTTCGTTTGGGTTTAGTTTTTTTTTGTTTATAGTTTAAAACTAACTTTTGGGTTTAAATAGTTTAAATTTATCGGCCTTTATATGTGCTAGGGGTTAGATTTTACCTAGCTTCAATGATATTAGCCTAAAAATAATTTTCGATCGATAAGCTAAAAAGCATATCTTCGATGGTTTTTGGCTTTTATATAGAGACTTATGGTTTTTGAAAAGCTTATATAAAAAAATTATTCATTTATTTATAATTTAACTTTTTAGTCTTTAAATCAGTAAAAAAACAATAAAAAATACCTTTACGGGATGAGTTGATCTCATGAGAAAATGAACGATAGCCGGCAAAGCAGCCGACACCGTCTAATTCGATCGGACGGTAACGGCTGCAGGCACCAAGTTGACCAGCACGCCATGATCCCATTCACGCGTGGCAGGTCCTAGCCGCACGCGCCATATGCGGCGCCAACAAGCTTCATTCTGCGTGGCGTGGGCCACACATCTCAGACCTCTGTTATATAGGGATGAAAACGTACGAAAACCATAGATAGATGGCTATTCTGTTTTCGTTTTTTTTATATTTTTTATCAGTAACAAAAAACGAAATCGAAAACTCTAAAAATAGATATGAAAACAGATAGTGACGAAAGCGGATGTGGAACGAAACTGAACGGATACGGAAACGAAAGCAAAAAAATTCCACAAGAACATAGTACAAAATCACAATATACATGACCACAAAAACAATGTAACTCATTCCACCTCCAAGGTGGACACAAGAATAATATTTATGTTCACTAGTATCATTAGAAAGTTTTCTCTTAAGTTTGTCAGCTGAAGGCTCATTATTTGCCCCCCCCCCCCCCCCATATCAGACCATCATGTTCTCCTCCATATCATTATCATCGACATCCTCTAGCTCCACCAACTACAAAGATGTAATGCCCTAAAATTTGCATATTATTATTCGATGTTCATTTATAATTTTCTAAGATTTATCTTAGATTTTTTGGAGTTTATAAATGCCATTTTGCTATTTTTAGATTTATAAAATTATTTTATTCATAAAAATAGAAATAAAATTATTCTTAAAATATTTTTTCTAGGTTCAAAATATTCTAAAGTATTTTTGAGAATTTGTTTGGAATTTTTGAAATCTATTTGATATTTTCTATAAAGCAATTTGTATTTATAAAATTATTATAATTCAAAAATAAATATAAATTCTTATTTCTTTTTTGGGCCAAGCCCGTTTCTCTTTTCAGTCTATTTCTATTTTTAATTTTTGGTTTCACTTATAAGATATTTCTATTTTTGTTTCCGTTTTTGTCGGAACTGGCTCTTCCGTTTTCAACAAAAAAATTTCGTTTATGAAAAAAGGCTTTCATTTTCGTTTTTTCTCCGAAACGGTCGAAAATTTTTAATTCCATTTTCAACACTAATGTTATATAAGTTACGTCGGAAGTAAGATATTACTCCTCCGCTGGTAAAACAAAGACGGTGTATTAAAACTTTCAAAAATTTTATTTATAAATGTTTTTTAATTATTAGATTAAATATTTTGAAAACAATATATATATGTCTCATAAATAATTTTTATTAAAATATAATTATATTAAAATTTATGGGAAATGTTTCTATGCATTCCTATTTAAAATTTGTAAATATTAAAGTATGAATGAAAGATAAATGACGATTGCTTACTTCTTCATTTGTTTTAAGATTTATGTAATTTATATTAAGAGAGTGTATAGAAGTATTACTCAATTTATAAATTTATTATAATAAAAACTAACAGTTAAAGTTGCGTTTATAGGTATATTGAGTTGAAGGAGCAGTAATTATCCAAGCCGACGCAGTGACCGTGGGCCTGGCCCTACAAATTCTCCAGTAACGTCTCGCGTCTCGGCCCACCGCTCAGCTTACTACTCTCTCGTCTTCGTCGTCTCCACGCTACCGCCTCGCAACCACCCGCTTCTTCCTGAGCCCGCTCGGTCTCCGCCGACGCCGCTCCGTCCAGTCGCGCCGGGAGTCTCGCCGTCCGATCCAGCATGGCCGCCGCGTCGTCCGCCACCTCCGTCCACGACTTCACCGTCAAGGTCGGCTCCGCTCGCCTCGCCTCCCAAAATGTTTTTGCGCGTAGGCCCCTTTGGACTCCGTATCTCTCACATGCTCGTAGATCCCCTGCTTGGCCTCTGCCCGGGCCCCGAGCCCGCTCGAGTTATGTGCTTACTTTGGGCTTTGGTGATGCGGTTGGAGCGGCTTCCTGTGAATTTTGCTGCCGAACCGTTCGACTAGCTCGATAAACCGACTAAATTCGTTAACCATTAGTTCGATGTTTTATCGTATGTCTAGAATATGCAACGTGAATTACGCAGTACGAGACTAAAGAGTGCGTTTTGCTTGGTGTGCCGTGTGTGTTCGCAGGATGCAAGCGGCAAAGACGTGGACCTGAGCGTCCACAAGGGGAAGGTTCACTTCTTCTCATTGTTAACGTCGCATCCCAGTGGTACGAATTAACCGCATAACCTCGCCTCCTTACTTCCCTTCTGCTCAACTATCCTCGATTTTACAAGCACGGCGTATTTAGAGCTTTAGGTCGTAATTTCATTGTTTGGTCCACTGCAAAAATGGTCCAGATCAATAAGTTTGCTGCCGTCTTCGTTATGGAATCATTTTCTGCGCCCCACAGTCACCCTCTCTACTTGATTGTCCAAACTAATGTTTCTGCCTACTTCTTTCTTTTTCTGACCTAGACATCTTTATTTTTTTTTTCTATAAAATAAAGCATTTCTCCTTGGCTGCTAATTATTGTCCGACCTATTGTTTCAGTGGCTTAACTAACTCCAACTACACCGAGCTGAGTCAGCTGTACGAGAAGCACAAGGACCAAGGTGTTTCCTTAAGCCATTGCTTTTGTGTATGGTTCCCTCACCTTGTAATATCTATCTGGTTCATGGTCATATGGATTACTGGGTTTTAGTTTACTTAAACAGTCAGTAGTTCTTCCATTTAAAAAATCAACTTTGGTTGTTGGGGTGCTAACCGTTAAGTGTGAAATCAAGTGATGAAAAATTGGTTTAATGTTGAATTTGGTATTGCAAAGTGGTTGTGCTCATGGCATGTGTGGTGCATGTGCATGTGTTATTTCAGATGATTAATTGATATGCTTGTGATAGCATGGTAATTGTTTTGCTTGATGCAATGCGCTCGTGTGAGTGGTTGCATGGTTTAATGTGAGTCAAGTCGCGGACTTGTGCTCGGAATCGTTTTGTGGTTTGTTCATGTATAGGTATTGCTCGAGGGCGAATGTGGTCGATGACGGGACTGGAACTAGGTTTATGGAGGAACTGAGGTTCGGGACTAGGTTCAGGGGGAACTGAGGTCTTGGTGGTCAAGGATGTCATGCGGGACGTTCGGGCTAAGAGAATGGTGCACATGAAGAATGGTTAGTCACGTGAGAATGGCATGAGGTCATTCGCGTGCAAAGTGTTAGTCACGTGAGTATGGTAGGGTTGCCATACGCGTGCAAGAGTTGTACTTGGCCAGGTTGGGCCAAGTGGACTTGTGTTGAATACATGCTCTTTCTAGGATTAGGAGTGGGAATCCTTCTAGGATTAGGAATCCTTCTAGGATTAGGTGTGTTTGCCTTCTTTAAATAGATGGGTTGCCTCCTGTTGAAGGCAATCAAGCCTTGAGCGAGCTTTAGGGTTGTACTCTTTTGTTTGGAGTATTTTAGACAAAAGAAAGGAGAAATAAAGATCAAGTTCATCAAATCTTTCGTCGAGCTACAATTCTAGTTAGATTTATTCTCGCCATCTTCTGGAACAGTAAGCTTGCGAAGGTCATAACTTTTTATCCGTAAGTCCGATTGAGCTGATTCTTTTTGGGTTTGATTCGTATTGGAATCTAGTTTCTTGTGTCCAAATTTCAGATCGATCGGACGGTTGGATCTCCGGGAATTTGCGTTTTACCAAACCTCTATCATTCTGTTTTTTTTCGAAAACGAGGCAATTATTTGGTTCTATTTTGGGGTAAACTTTTAATAGATCAAGAATTTGGTTTTAGCTTCCGCACAATCATTCACCCCCCTCTGATTGCTATATTCGGTCCTACAAGTGGTATCAGAGCGAGGTTAAGGTATGGTGTCAGATAAGTATGTTAATCGTCCTCCTATGCTTAATAATTCAAATTTTTCTTATTGGAAGAGTCGCATGCAATCCTATATTGAAGCTCAAGGTAATGATGTTTGGCGCAAAGTTTCTACTGTTTTTGATGTTCCTGATATAGTCACCAATGATAACAAAATAGACGTTGATCTGAATGCTAAAGCTAGAAATTTGATTTTTTAAGGAATTTCTGAAAAAGAATTTGATCGAGTTTCTCATCTACGTTCTGCTTATTCTGTTTGGAAGACATTATGTGACTATCATGAAGGTTCTACTAAGATTAAGAAAGTGCGCAAAAATATTTACCAAAAAGATTTTTACGATTTTGCTATGAGGCCGGTGAATCAATTGATGATCTTTTCTCTCGATTTGAGAAAATCTTGTGTAATTTGCGTGGTGTTGGAGTTACTAATTCAGTTGAGGATAACGCTAGTAAAATTTTGAGATCTCTTAGTCTGAATGGCGCATGGTTATTCTTGCAATTAATCAAACTGTTGACTTGGATACTTTGACCATGGATGATCTTTATTCTAGGCGAAAACTTATGAGATGGATTCTTTGTCACCTAGTGATAATAAATCCTCTACACATGCACTTGTTGCTAACCCCAAAGACTTCGCCTGGATTACCATCTTTTGTTCCTTGTCCGCTTTGGCTTCCTTTTCAGATGAACAGTTTGAGATGCTTCCTGAAGAAGATCTTGTGCTCATCTCCTCACGTGCTTTTAAAGCACTCAACAATGTGAGGATGAGGAGGCGTGGAGGCACAACTTCGAGGTCCTTCAACTGTTTTGAGTGTGGCTTTCCCGGGCATATCAAAGCAAACTGTCCCAAGTTGAAGAAGAAGGAAGAAAGGGAACCGACATTAACGCGACTCAAGACACACTACCCCTAGGCGCCCCAATTTTCGAAAAGTTGCTAAGAAAGTCTTAGCCGCCATAGAGGAGTGTGATCTTAGCGATGTGGACTTTGAGAGTGATGACGAGCCACATGACAAGAAGGACAAGAAGGGAGATCCTGATGATGACTTCACCGGGATGTGTTTCATGGCTAGAAGGGATAGCGACAACGACTCTGACCTTGAAGAGGTGAGACCTTCTTATGATGAGCTTGAGTATGCCATGGTTAAATTAGCTTCAGAACTTAAAAAATCTAAGAAGGCTCTTAAAGAAAAAGATCTAGAAATTGATAGTTCCAATTCTGAAATTGCAAGGCTTAGATCTTTAATTCACGATGATGATTCTTGCAAATCTTGTGATATGCTACAATCAAGTTATTACCTTAAGGAATGTTCATGCTTCCTGTTGCATCAAAATGAGAAACATATTAAACATGCTATTTGTTCCACCGATGATTTGCATGGTTTAATCTCTTGTCCTAAATGCTCAATTCTTGAATTGAAATTGAAAGATGCAAATGCTAGAGTTTCTCGGATGACTAATGATATGCTCACTCATGAGGTTCTTTCATGCTCTACTTGTCGCAAGCAGAAAGAGAAAGTTGATATTCCTTGCAATAATTGTCTTGTGCTCTCTCGAAAAGTGGATTACTTGGAAAAGTCTTTAGAGCGTTTTACTAAAGGAAAGAAAAACCTAAATATGATTTTGGATCAATCAAAAGTCAAGACTCATCACAAAGGTTTAGGTTTTGATCTTTATGCTCATCACAAATCACATGCTCCTACCAAGTTGTTAAAGCTATTGAAAGTGGAAAGTTTGAAATTATCAAAAAGCCCGAGAAAACTGCTTTTAAATCACTGAATTTTATCTTCTACTATGATGAGTGCAAATGTTGCTTCTACTTCTAAAGCTAAACATCATATTAAATACACTTGCACTCACCGTGGTAAAGATGACCATTTAGTTCGATTCGCTTTAGACTAGCTAAACAAAGAAAGGAGAGAAAGGTTCAATGCTAAGTCTAATGTCGAAAGGCACACTCGCTTCTCATTATGATAAAAATCCTCGTGTTATGTCTCTGGTTTCGTTGGTCGTATGTCTCAATCTTGGATTCCTAAAACTCTTTTATCTAACTTGATGATTGAGACATCGACATTTCCTTTTGTGTAGGTTGTGCGAGAGAGGAAGGAGAACATATGGTTCATAGATTACGGATGTTCACGTCATATGACTGGAGATTCAAAATGGTTCTCCTCCTCACACAAAGTTCAGTGATGAGGTTATCACTTTTGGCGACGATTCAAAGGGACGGATTCTTGGAAAAGGAATTGTGCGAGTCAATAAAAACTTCGTTCTCAAGGATGTAGCTTTGGTGAGTAAGCTCAAGTATAATTTGCTCTCGATCTCTCGATTGCTTGATGAAGATCTTGAGGTAAGATTTAAGAAAAATTCTTGTCGTATATTAGATGTTTCGAAAATCTAGTATGCAACATCACTCGCATTGGTCGCTTGTTTAAAGGTGATTTTTCATATCCAACATCCGAAACTACATGTCTTGTCTCCCAAATTTCTAAAGATTTAACTTTTTGGCATCGTAGACTTGGTCATATTGGTTTCGATCATCTTTCACGCATAAGTAAATCAAACTTGCTTAGAGGTTTGCTGAATTAAAGATTGATAAAACAAGTAATTTGGTTTGCTCCTCCTGTCAACATGGAAAATGATTGCATCTCCACATTTTCCTATTTCTGCTTTGTTATAACTAATGCTCCAGTCACTTCTACATATGGACATCGTTGGACTGCTAGAGTGAAATCTGCAGGAGGTAAGTGGTATGTTCTTGTTATTGTGGATGATTACTCTAGGTACTCTTGGGTATATTTCTTGTCTACCAAAGATGAAGTTTTTGAATGTTTTCAAGAGCTTGCATTAAGGTTGTTTAGGGAATTGCCTGAAGCACTTAAAGTAATTAGGAGTGATAATGGAGGAGAATTCAAGAATACTCTTTTTGCTTCCTTTTGTTCCAAACATGGTATTGAGCATCAATTTTCTTCTGCTCGTGTTCCTCAACAAAATGGTGTAGTTGAGAGGAAAAATCGTACATTGGTTGAGATGGCTAGGACTATGCTTGATGAATTTTCAACTCCTAGGAAGTATTGGGCTGAAGCTATATCTACTGCTTGCTATGTTTCAAATAGAGTATTTTTTAGAGCAAAGCTACATAGAACTTCCTATGAACTTCGTTTTTGTCGTACCCCTAGCATCTCTCATATGCGTGTTTTTGGTTGCAAATGCTTTATTCTCAAATATGGAAATCTTGATAAATTTGAATCTTGATAAATTTGAATCTAGAAGTAAATCTTGATAAATTTGAATCTAAATGGACTAGTGCTGAATACACAGAGGGTCCGGATTTGCAAATTCGGGGTCCCGACAAGTATGAAGAGCATAACCAAGAAAAAGTAGGCTTTACTTCTAATGCGGCCAAGAATCCGCTAGGTACTACCTCAATCTTCATCTTTTGAAAATCCTCACATAACTCATCCTGACTTGTGGCTAGCAACGCACTTGCGGTATGGCTTTTCCGACTCAGAGCATCGGCTACTACGTTGGCCTTCCCGGGATGGTAATGGATTCCAACATTGTAGTCCTTGATTAACTCTAACCATCTCCTCTGCCTCATATTCAGATCCGACTGGGTGAATATGTACTTAAGGCTCTTATGATCCGTATATACTTCACATCTGTTTCCGATCAGATAGTGACGCCATATCTTCAAGGCATGCACTACTAGACTAACTCTAGGTTATGTGTCGGATAATTTTCCTCATGCGGCCTCAATCGCCTTGATGCATAAGCGGCGACCTTCCCTTACGCATCGACACATCCAAGTCCTTGGCGCGATGCGTCACAATAAATATCGAAGCTTTGAGCAACATCAGGTAGAACTAACACCGGTCCGATGTCAATCGCTTCTTGACTCTGAAATCCTTTCTCACATTAAGGCGTCCATGCAAACTTCTTTTCCTTCTTCAAAGAATTGCGTAAGAGGTTTCGCAATTGTCGAGAAGCCTTCAATGAAACGGCGGTAGTATCTGCCATTCCAAGGAAACTCGAACTGGGTCACGATCTTCTACGCTCCCAATGTAACACAGCTTCTACTTTGCTTGGATCTACGGCGACTCCTTCATGCGGTCATTACATGTCCAAGAAACTCCACCTTGTCCTTCCAAAAATCACACTTCTTTGAACTTGGCGAAAAGTTGCTTTGTTCCTCGCCTTTCCAAAACTCGCCTTAAGTGTTCGGCATGTTCATCCTCTCTGTCTTGGAGTAGATTAGGATATCATCTATGAACACGACAACAAACTTGTCCAAATATTCCATGAACACCTTATTCATCATATTCATGAAATAAAATTTGGCGCGTTAAATCGATCAAAGGACATAATCAGAAACTCGTAATGTCCATATCTTGACGAGAATGCGATCTTGAATATCCTCCGATCGGATCTTCAATCGATGGTATCCCGATCTCGAGATCAATCTTGGAGAAAACTCCGGCTCCTCTTAATCGATCAAACAAATCATCAATCCTGGGTAGCGGATACTTATTCTTCACGGTGACCTCATTGAGTGCACGGTAGTCAATGCACATCCACGAAACTCCGTCCTTCTTCTTGACAAACAAAGCTGGTGCTCCTACGGCGACGAACTTGGTCCGATAAATCCTTTCTCCATTAACTCTTCTAGCTGTTTCTTCATCTCTACCAACTCCTCGGTAGACATCCGATAGGGTCTCTTTGCTATCGGTCTTTGTACTGTACAAGCTCTATCACAAACTCTATGTCCTCGTCTGGCGGCATACAGGTAGGTCTTCGGGAAAAACATCGGGTACTCATTCACTCTTGAGACATCATCTATGCCGATTGCCTTGGTAATCGTTAACCATCAACTGTCCATCTCTAACTGCAGTGGCTTGGAATTCCACTTTCTTCCCACACGGGCTCTCAACTGAGATAGTCCTTCGTCCACAATCCAATACAGCCTTGTGCTTGGATAACCAATCCATTCCCAATATAACATCTAAGGTCTGGGTCTCCAAAATTATAAGGTTTGCTAGGAACTCCATTCCATCTATTAGTATTCTCACCCCGGAACATCCTACTTCCGTTCGGAGTTCGAAACCAGGGGTTTGAACTAAAAGCATGCACTTAAGTCTTGCAATTCTCAAATCATTTCTAGTAGCAAAGCCTTGCGAAACAAACGAATGCGAAGCTCCAGTCAAACAAAATCATTGCAGTCTTGAGTTAACAAGTAACTTACCCAAGATCTGACGTCAGTAGCATTCTGCAGCGGTGCATCTGCGGTGACATGGTTGACTCGGCCTCTCACCACGGCCTGGGTGTGGCTCCTGGTCTTTGGCGTCCTAGCTGGGTGGTTCCTAGGTTGAAGCGAATCGGGTCACTCTCGCTGTCTTCTTTGGACAAGCTGTTGGCAAAGTGTCCTGGCTCGTTGCGATTGTAACAGCGTCTCATTTGTTCCTTCTTATTGCACAGGGTAGCGTTTCTAGCGGGGCCGGGTGCAGTAGTTCGATTGGCGGTGTCTTGGTCGAGGATGGTGTCCTTGTTGCATTCTCGTGGTTGGAATCAAGAATTGATTTGGTGCAACTCTCAAGCGCCGCTATGCGTTCCTGGCGTGATCCTTGCTTTGTTGCATCCTGCGCTTCTGTTCTCATCCGGTTCCTTGCGCTTGTCCTCAAGAATAAGCGCCTTATTCACCAACTCTTGGAAATCGGGAAGGTGTGGGTGATCAACCCTACTTGCAATCCCGAGTTAAGTCCCTTCATAAAACGAGCTGCCTGGATTTATCCGTCGCTACATCCTCGGTGCGTAGCGTGCTAGGCTGTGTGAATTTGTTCAGGGTAGTCGGCCATCGGTGATTACCTTGCTTGATGCTCTGAACTCCTCCTTCTTAAGGTCCATGATTCCTTCGAGGCACGTGATCTTGTCGGAATGCGGTGTGAACTCTTCCCAAGTGATATCTTGAGGGTTCTCTTGCGTGTACGAAGTTCTCCCACCATTCTGGCCAATGTTCCTTCCAACTGATGAGAAGCGTAGAGTACCTTCTCATTCCCTATGCATTGAGCTATGTGTAGCTTCCTCTCAATTGATCTTAACCAATCATCGGCCTCCAATGGATTGGCATTCCCAGAGAAAGTGGGTGGGTGAGTCCTCATGAACTCTGATAGTCTTGTATTCTGGCGTGGTCCCCGATTAACTTGATTAGCAAAGTGGCCTGAGCAAAGGACGTCTTGCATTTGTTGCATCATAGCATGCATCAACTGAGTCTGGGCAGCAAGAAAAGCTCCGAAATTCTGCATATCCAGTGGCGGTGCTGGTGCTCCCTCATTGGGGTTTTCTGCTGGGCGAGAACCACTCCCATTGCCTCCAAAGTTTCCACGGGTGTTCACCATCTGTCGATTTGCTCTAGGTTTAGAGATGAGAGGGAAACAAGAATAGACAAGTAATATGGAACTTATGCGGGGCGAAAAGGGTAACTTTAAGGTCCAACTTTATTATTTAATAACTTGGTATGGCTGCTTACAATGCCTAAGGGCCTTGCAACACATACTGCACACTCAGCAAGCAATGAAAATCCAAATCGAACTAACACTGGAGTCTAACGCCTAAAGGGTGACTCTTTATCCTATGACGCGACTCAGCGAAGGAGTCTCACTATAGAACCTATGCTCACTCATCGAGAAAGCCTCCATCTGTCACAAGAGTGCTTTACGTAAGAACTCGGAATTTTTAAATTGTGACAAGGTAAGAGAAAATTTCAGCAAGAGACAAGAAAAGAGAGAAGGGGATAAGTCGAGATGTCATTTCTTGTCTTCACAAATTTTTAGCTTTAGAAAATAGGTTTTATCCTCACTACGACCATTCTAGCTTAGGGTTGAGCCTACAGTCAAGTATGGCTCTGATACCACCTCTGTCGGGACCCCGAATTTGCAAATCCGGACCCTCTGTGTATTCAGCACTAGTCCAGGAACGCGCTAGTGCACACAGTCTTTAACATCGGTAAATATCACAATCATACCAATCGATATTATCAAAGTACTTTATTTAAATAACCAAAGGGTTACTTGACCTTATGGCCAAGGTACAAATATATGCCTTGCAAGGCGAAACTTATTCAGAGAAAAATAATAGCGGCGGAAAAATCAAATAACCGTGGCGCCATCCAAAGATACCACAGCAAATCGACCGGGCTCGCATCCCTAAGTAGACGGGTCCTCTTGGAAATCCTCCTCCTCCGTGGCGTAGTCTCCTCTTCAACTGGTGTTGTGTTGAGGCAAGGGTGAGTACTTGGTACTCAAAGCAAGTCATGCCTGTAATGCAAGCTAATATACTATATGCATGGCTTGGTACAAAGGAATAGCTCAAGGTATATTTGCGAAATGACTTTTGACAAGTAATAAAAGTAGATTCGAAAGCAGTAGAAATAAGTAAAGCATAAATAACTTTTCAAGAGTTTTAACAAACATTTTTCCCCATCCTAAACCACATTTCCATCATCTTCATTATTAAACCAACCCAACTTTTCAAACCAACGTTATTTTTTAGAAAATCAATCCCTTGACTGTAATTCACGAGCATACTCAATAACCGTTGACTCGGCTATTTAAATAGATTCTAAACTCTGCATAGGATAAGAACTTAACCAACAAGATACAGTCAAACACCACAAAGGCGAAGTTCCTCAGAATAAAGCCTTCTGGAAGCCTCAAACAACACAGTGGTCCTCTCAGGTTCGTGCTCTACACCATCCCTTCCCTTAGCCAAGGCGAAGTATGGGACCAACACACCGTTAGATGGGTATCGGCCACGACCACGATACGCTCCCTGCATAATCACACAAGCGGTGTAATCGACACCTGAGGCTCCACAAGTGAGTCCTTAGCGACTTAGTCAACTAGGGCCGTCCCCATTCCACCATGTGGTTGCAAGTATGACCAGTTCAAAGGCTTGCAAGGTTAAGTCCTTAGAGTGACCAGGGCAAGACTACCCGAAAAACCAAATCAACATCCCCAATGCCACAACTGGCCCACTGATTACTCTTGCCACATGCCCCGCCGAAATCGTTTATCAAACCCCGCTTGATTACCATGCACCACGTGCCATCAACATCACATGATACTTTTCCAAAACAGGTTCAATATATCATTAAGTCAATATTAACATTTGATTGTCCAAAATCATGTTATGAGCACGAAAGTGTGTCTAAGCAAGATACTACAACGATCTAAACCCATGTTGGCAATTTAATAATGTCCAACTAGTAATCCACAACTAGGGTGACAAGGGATCATGGCACATACTTAGATAATCAAGGTGTCATACAAAGAAATTGGTATTTATCTAACCCCATGTTTAAACAAAGTATCTTTCTAATTGATCTAGCATGCAATAGTTTAAATCAAAATAGATTTGAAATAGGATCAACATGGTCAAAGCACAACTTGCCTTCAAAAAGTACTTGCTCTTGGTCTTGAGTTGGATCTGAATCAACACTTCTCCTTCGAATCCCTCCCAAGACTTCAACGTCTACTCGTAAAGCGTGCAAATAGCAAATACCCAAATAAACAATAGGCAAAAACATCCCAAAACTCCAAATAAAATCCATAAACAGAGAGAACATAATTTTACGGATTTTTAGAAGCTGAATCGTCAAATTTGGAGTTAAGGCATTAAAAGTTATGATTATTTAAAGTTTAAATAATCAATTAAATAATATTACAGAGAAAAACTTTAGTCTAAAAATTAAATAAAATTCATATTTAGGTAGATCTCAATTTTATACAAATTTAGAAATTTGAATCACTCAAATCGGAGTTGAAACGCAAAAGTTATAAGCGTTTGAAGTTTGAATCTAAATTTGAAATCATTATTCGAATTAATAAATCATTTTCTTTTTTCGAAAATTAATTATTGCGTCAGCATGGACACGTGGCGACCTCGATTGGTGGTGGCGTCGGTAGATCCATGGGCGTGGTCCACGCTTCGGCTCGGGTCCACCGTGGACTCGGTCCACGACTCCACGTGAGGCCCGACATGTGGGCCCACTCGGGTAGCGTCATCGGCCCGGCGTCGGCGAGGCTCGGCCGCAGTGGCGACATGTGGGACCCGCTGGCGTCATGGGTAGCGTCGGCGCTCAGCTGGGACGGCCCGTGACATCTTGAGCCCTCGACACGCGGGCCCGCGTGTCGGCGTCCTGCACTGCCAGCGTGCGTGGGCGGCCAGCCGCGTCGGTCCAACTTCCCGACACGTGGCGCAATCACGGCCGTTGGTTTGAAAATCAACGGCGCGGATTAGATCCAGGGTTAACACGTTGAAACTACTCGTTGATCGTGGGCCGCTCGATTTAGATCGGACGGTCCAAATCTAATCCTATAATAACACTACTCCCAAGACGCGTGGCAATTGTGACCCGTTGGATCTTGATCCAACGGTCCAGATCCAATCGGGTTGGGGACACGTGAACTCACCTCACCCGTCCGATCTAGATCCGACGGCGGTTCACCGAGCTCGCGAAGTCCGGCGATGGTGCGGCGAGGCTTGGGCACCGGAGGCGAAGCGATGACGAGCCCGACGGCGTTTCGGGGTTGCTCGGCGAGATGAATCCTTCCTTCGTGCGTCTCGTCACGGTGGTTCCGGATCTGGCTCCTTCTCGGCGGAAGACGACGGACGGCGGACCGAGCAAAAACCGGCGGCGGTCACTTCCTCCAACTTCTGGCGAGCTCGCACGGCAATCATTGGCGGCGGCTCGGCGAGATGGCTCGGGAACGGGTGCACAAGGATGAGGGCAACCTCGGGACGTCTCACGCTTTAAATAGCCTCGGCGTTCGTGCTCGAGCGGAAACCTAGTTCTACACGGCCGGGCGCGGCGCATGAGTCCGGCTTTCGGTCTCGGCGAAGACGACGACGCCACCGCCCACGTGGCACGATCAACGGCCACGATCGACGGGCGTGATCGGATCCGCCGGATACGGCTCGAACCCAGACGGGCGGATCTCGGTAGTTGGATCTTGATCCAACGGTTGGGATTGATTAGGGTTTTGAGTCGGTTTGATCGAGTCACGTGGCTCGGTCGGACTTCGAGTCCGACTTCGGGTTCGACTTCGATCGGATGAAACGATCTTGACCCGAGTTGATTTTCCAGCGATTTAATATTTAAAATAATTCCCAAGAATTCATTTAATTCATTAAAAATAGCAAATGACTCGAGAAAAATTCTAAAAATTACGGAAAATACTTTGGATCATTTTGGACTCAAATAAAATATTTCCAACAAAATTTTATTTGCAAAAATTAAATTCTTTAATTATTTCAAAATGGAATAAATTCAAATAAATTCCAAATAAATCCAAATAAATTCCAGAAAATTCCAAAAATTCACCAAAGTGCCAAATCACACATGAATTTAAGAAAAGCAAAATTTTGGGGTGTTACAATACTCGTGGTTACCGTGTGCTGAATTTAGAGACTAACAAAATTGTTGAGACTTGTGAAGTCACTTTTGATGAGGCTAGCCCCAGTACTAGACCCGACTCTTCAGGGACACAGGTGACTTGCGATTCTGAAAGTATCTTTTTGGAAGAAAGTGATGATGAAGATGAAGATGACAGTGGCAATCAAGTTGACAACCTGATCCGGTCGGACCGACCACAGGAAGAAACTCAAGCAACTCTGAGAATCCTCACATGGTACTATACATGAGACTCCAGGAGTTTACGCACCAATGCACATACAACGTAGACATCCTCTGACAGATGATTGGTGAGTTAAACGTCGTGTACTTGAAGCAGTACAATACTAATGCCTCATATGCTCATCTCGCTTTTGTTGCATCGTTTGAACCCCAAGATGTAAGTCACGCTTTATCGATGAGTCTTGGATTAATGCCATGCATGAGGAACTTGAGAATTTTGAGCGTAATCAGTTTGGGTCTTAGTTCCTCCTCTCGTAGGTCATAATATTATTGGAACTAAATGGGTATTTAAGAATAAACAAAATGAAGATGGGGTTGTTGTAAGAAATAAAGCTAGGTTGGTTGCTCAAGGTTTTACTCAAATTGAAGGACTTGATTTTGATGAAACTTTTGCACTGTTGCAAGACTTGAAGCCATTAGAATTTTGTTGGCCTTTCGCATCTAAAGGTTTTAGATTGTATCAAATGGATGTTAAAAGTGCTTTTCTTAATGGCTTCATCAATGAGGAGGTTTATGTTAAGCAACCACCTGGTTTTGAGAATCCCAAGTTACCGATCATGTTTTCAAACTATCAAAAGCTTTATATGGTTTAAAACAAGCACCTCGGCCTGGTATGAGCGTCTTAAATCATATTTGCTAAAAAATGATTTTGTAATGGGCAAAGTGGATAAAACCTTATTTTCACTCAAGCATGGCAATGATCTCTTACTTGTTCAGATTTATGTGGATGATATCATCTTTGGAGGTACATCTCATGCTCTTGTTGCTAAGTTTTGAGACACTATGAGCGAGGAATTTGAGATGAGTATGATGGGTGAGCTCACATACTTTTTGGGCTTACAAGTCAAGCAAACAAAGCAAGGTATCTTTATTCATCAAGCGAAGTACACAAAAGATCTCCTTCGACGTTTTGAGATGGATACATGCAAACCAATTTCCACACCAATTGGTACAACAAGCTGCTTTTGGATCCAGGATGAAGAAGGAGAAACGGTTGATCAAAAGGAGTATCGAAGGATGATTGGGTCGCTTCTTTATCTCACCGCTTCAAGGCCGGATATACACTTTGCTTTGTGTGCTTGTGTGCTCGTTTTCAAGCTTCCCACGTGCCTCTCATCGACAAGCGGAAAAACTAATTCTTCGCTATTTACAATCCACTTTAGAGTTTGGCTTATGGTACTCTTCATCATCTTGTTTATCACTTAGAGCCTACTCGATGCTTGATTTTGCGGGTTGTAGAATTAATAGGAAAAGTACATCTGGAACATGTCACTTTATTGGTACATCTTTAGTTGCTTGGTCATCTAGAAAACAAGTTTACTGTTGCTCTCTCAAGCTACGAATCTGAATTTGTTCTTTCTTTCTTGCATGTTGTGCACAAGTGCTTTGGATGATTTCAACTTTAAAGGATTTTGGATTATATTTAGATAGTGTTCCTCTTTTCTCGTGATAACACTAGTGCTATCAATATTGCTAAAAACTCAGTGCAACATTCTCGAACAAAGCATATTGATATTCGCTATCATTTTCTTGAGATCATGTGGAAAAGGGAGATGTTGTTTTGCATTTTGTTGACTCGAGTTGCAACTTGTCGATATTTTCACAAAACCACTTGATGCTTCTCGATTTGCTTTTCTAAGAGGAGAATTGGGAGTTGTGCATCCCATGAGCCTGTTTTGAGGGGGAGTTTCCTTGCCAAGTCCTTTAGTTGATGAGCTTACTTTATCATATTTCTTTATATATTATGTAATTGAGCTAATATATGATAGTCTAAAATTGTCTCACTCGAACTAAAAATGACATTGCGGAATTCCTTCATCTGATTGCCTATAGCTAAATACTCTGTGATATCTTACTCTTCTAGGCTTGATATTGAATTCTCTTGACAAATTTGGGCTATGGAGCAAGTGTGTTTTCAGCTTTACTCTTTCAAAAGGCCTTTTAATCTCTTTGCATGTTTACAATCAAAGAAAAAGGAAAAGAAAAGGAAATCAATAAAAAGGGGTTGTTAAAAGCAAATGCCTCAAGTTGTGCGCTTCAGACATGCTTTCCCCTAAAAAGATAAGATGTATGCTTCAAGCATACCATTCCCTAGAAGACAAGATGTATGCTTCAAGCATGCCACTCCGAGAAAATAAAAGAAGTATGCTTCAAGCATGCCACATGCAGTTTATCGTTATTAAAAGATTAAATTGGCCTACTAGATTGGAGTTGAAACTACTTGCTCGCCCTGAGTTGTTAGTTACTTCAGTTTTTGAGCCTTGCTTTTCTGCTAAGGTATTGCTTAGTACTTGCCTATAGGTGACTGTACTGAGGTTGAGATGTATGTCATTCCCTAACTTGTTAAAATCACATCAAGTTCATGTACTTTGCATATTATGTGATATATAAGGTTATATGATCGAATGAGCTCATCTTTTCCTATCTTGGCACTCCCTTGTTTCTCTTTTGTGAAATCATTGAACATGTTGTTCTCTCTTTTGTATTCTTGATGAATTCATTGTCAAAGGGAGAGAATTTTGGGGGAGAAGTTTGGAGAATTTTGGAATTTTGGGCACATCGCACATTCACACACACGTTGTTCTTCTTAGGGGGAGATTTTTCTTATTTTCTTCTACGGGGAGTTTTTCACTTTGCATATTGTCAAAGGAGAAGATTTTGTGTTTTTCACTTTGGCTTTTTGTTTTTAAATCTTTTGATTTCAAAAATTTTTCTTGTAAGGTGAATGCCAATTGCAATGTTCAATTCTAAATGGTGTTATCAATGTTTTCATCAAGGGGGAGATTGTGAAATCAAGTGATGAAAAATTGGTTTAATGTTGAATTTGGTATTGCAAAGTGGTTGTGCTCATGGCATGTGTGGTGCATGTGCATGTGTTATTTCAGATGATTAATTGATATGCTTGTGATAGCATGGTAATTGTTTTGCTTGATGCAATGCGCTCGTGTGAGTGGTTGCATGGTTTAATGTGAGTCAAGTCGCGGACTTGTGCTCGGAATCGTTTTGTGGTTTGTTCATGTGCAGGTATTGCTCGAGGGCGAATGTGGTCGATGACGGGACTGGAACTAGGTTCATGGAGGAACTGAGGTTCGGGACTAGGTTTAGGGGGAACTGAGGTCTTGGTGGTCAAGGATGTCATGCGGGACGTTCGGGCTAAGAGAATGGTGCACATGAAGAATGGTTAGTCACGTGAGAATGGCATGAGGTCATTCGCGTGCAAAGTGTTAGTCACGTGAGTATGGTAGGGTTGCCATACGCGTGCAAGAGTTGTACTTGGCCAGGTTGGGCCAAGTGGAGTTGTGTTGAATACATGCTCTTTCTAGGATTAGGAGTGGGAATCCTTCTAGGATTAGGAATCCTTCTAGGATTAGGACTCCTTCTAGGATTAGGTGTGTTTGCCTTCTTTAAATAGATGGGTTGCCTCCTGTTGAAGGCAATCAAGCCTTGAGCAAGCTTTAGGGTTGTACTCTTTTGTTTGGAGTATTTTAGATAAAAGAAAGGAGAAATAAAGATCAAGTTCATCAAATCTTTCGTCGAGCTACAATTCTAGTTAGATTTATTATCGCCATCTTCTGGAACAGTAAGCTTGCGAAGATCATAACTTTTGATCCGTAAGTCCGATTGAGCTGATTCTTTTTGGGTTTGATTCGTATTGGAATCTAGTTTCTTTTGTCCAAATTTCAGATCGATCGGACGGTTGGATCTCCGGGAATTCGCGTTTTACCAAACCTCTATCATTCTGTTTTTTTTCGAAAACGAGGCAATTATTTGGTTCTATTTTGGGGTAAACTTTTAATAGATCAAGAATTTGGTTTTAGCTTCCGCACAATCATTCACCCCCCCTCTGATTGCTATATTCGGTCCTACACTAAGTACTATGGCCAATTTGTGGTTTTATAGGCTTTGAGATCTTGGCTTTCCCATGCAATCAGTTTGGAGGGCAGGAGCCTGGCAGCAATGAGGAGATTATTCAGTTTGCCTGCACTCGCTTCAAGGCCGAGTACCCCATTTTTGACAAGGTAAATTTATGCAGTGTTTTTCCTCAACCAAAATAATGAATTGACCTATTTCAATGTGAACCAAACAGTGATATGCTTGAGTAGGATTATGTCATCAGGCATATTATTATGGCATTGGTAACGGCCCTTGAATCTTCATTTTAAGCATATTCAATCCAAGAAGAATGGTTTCCTGTGGATTAGTACCTAGCTCTTATTATCTGTCAGGTTGATGTAAATGGCAACAATGCTGCGCCCCTGTACAAGTTCCTGAAATCTAGCAAAGGTGGCCTTTTCGGCGACAGCATCAAGTGGAACTTCTCAAAGTTCTTGGTTGACAAAGAGGGGCGTGTTGTGGACCGCTATGCGCCGACCACTTCCCCTCTGAGCATTGAGGTAACTTACAGCACTGCAATTCGCATTCCCTTTGCACAAGCCGAATTGCTAGGAGGTCATCGTAACACTTCCTACCTCTCTCTGCAGAAGGATATCAAGAAGCTGCTTGGGAGCTCTTAAACCATATGGCTGTAGTCTGTAGAAATATCTGCACTTCTGCACTGCATTCAGCGCTAAAAACAAAAATGCTGTTGTGTTAAATAAAAATTTGTGCTCGTCATTACAGAGGTTGCATACTTGTATCTGCTATATTTCCTTGCATCCTACCCTGTACATGTATATGTCATGTTAATGAATTCACGTGCTGTATCTGTTCGGTTTGCCTTTCATTGGATCGCTGTGTTGTTTGGATCTTGAAGTCTCTGAGGAACATAATCTGTCACGTTATTGCATCAGAATCGGCTTGATGACACAAATGCTACCCTGCATTTGATATGTCACAGCCACCAATAGGTGTTGATGCGTAGCGCACGATCTAGGATTTTTTTTTTGAAAAAAAAAATACATGCTTTAAATTATTTTATAAAAATAATAAAAGGAAAATTTTAAAAATATATCTCTGTCGCTGTTACAATTGGTGATAAAAGATCTATCATCAAATGAATTGACGACAGAACCTCTGTAGCCAATTCAATTGGTGACAGAAGGCTCAGCCTTGTCGATCAAATGAATCCGGAACAAAATAATTTGTTGGCTAATTCAATATGTGATAAGATAGACATTTATCACCAATTGAATTAACGGTAGAAGCTCAGTCGTCAATTCGTCGCCAAATGAATTAGCGACACATCTTCTATTGGTGCTTTGATTCAACTTCTGCCACCATTTCATTTTGTGATAGAGCTCTTGATGCCAATTGAAATGGCTATAAAGGTATATTTTTGTAATTTTTTAATATATTATTTTTGTAAAATTATTTAAAAGTTGAATTATTTTTTTTAAAAAAACATGATCTGGCATTTTGCAATGCCCAACTCATACGCTTCCAACAGTTTAAGATGAATCAGAGCAGCTTGCTGCTTCAGCATATGTTTCCACATGGCACATACTCAGAAGACGCTTCAGCCGTGACACAAATGCTCAAAAGACGCTTCGCCCAACATAATATGAGTTGCTACAACTAGTTTAGTTGCCACACAGATATCCGGGGTATAAAGATAAAAGTGCACCTTCTGTAACTGAATAAGCGAACTATGCATCAATATTACATTTTTGAAAAGTACTTAAAACTACTTTTCCTCTACGAACTATGTATTTGAATTTGCAAGTACTCTTCCCTGTACAAAATCTGTGATTATCAACCCTTATAACAGCTGTTCGGTATCTCCGTCATGTAAGCCTTTCTTCATACATGTATAGTGCTAAGTGCTAACCATTGGTCAGGTCAATGCCATGGTGCCCAAGCTTGACATCTGCAATCCTAGACGGCTAGACCACCCAAACTTGAGGCAGAGGTGAAAAGGGTTCATCAGCCACTGCATTAGCATGATAGCTTTCATCTTCCATCTCCCAAGGTACTTTCAGCTCAGTATGTTGGTTGTGACTGATCTTTGCTTCATTCTTTGCCCCTGTCACCCTGTGATTGAAGCTTCCAGCAATGATCTGAGGGCAAAACACAAGAAAATATTCAGTCTAAGAACTTTCTGCGGGGAGTTTCTATATCATGGCATTATGCTTTTGACTTTCTTTGTCCTATAGTTCCACTTGACAATTGACCAATTACTCCATGTACATGCACAGGCTTTGCAGCAATCAGCGGCCCTCCAATGCTACCTCCAAATATGACCCTGCAAAAAAAATTATAGTGACGATCGAGATGTGGAAAGCTGTTTTTTAGGATCCATGAAGGACTGAAGGAGGAACCAATTTTCTCACGCTATATGAGGAATTCAACAATTTGTACAATTGCACTAAGCTGCTAGCGTACAAGGAAGTGAGATAAGGCAAGCAATTCGTTGCTGAAGAAGGGAGTATAGTAGGATCTATCATTAGATGCTTGAGAACACTGAGGGCGAACCTGGTAAACTGCATTGTCAAAGCCACCTGAATGTGAAGACAGACGGAGAGTTACAGTTGACACAGGGCCATTCGCTGATAGAATGCAGATGGATTTGGCATGCAGCTCCGATAACAACATGATCTTGGAGGTAATTAATATCCTGTGTGTAAGAGTACTTTCATCGTTGCTGTTAAATTATATACACCATATGAACAATGCACACACTGAATCTTCTTTGACAACTAGTTCTGAATCCATCGTTTTTTTCTTCAGAAATAGGAACAAAGTAAGAAAAGTAGGAAGCAAGTAATATGTCCTATCACATAATGAGACCATAGCAAAGTTATTAAGTCGTAAAGTCGAGTCGAGTTGCCAGGGGCCGACTTGCCGACTTGGGTGACTAATCTCCAGACTAGGAAGTATATTAGTTAGACATGTCACATACTAAGTTGTAGCAACAATTAAACACATATACATATTGCAATACATGAAATGAAGAGAAGATCAATGTAAGCATGATGATAAGTTGATCACTTACTTGTTTTGATCGCAATTACCGATGCAAGTTCTTCTATTACAATAGGCCGGTCGCCCTTCTTATCAAAGTGTGTGACCTTCAAGGTAGAGGTTTCATCCTTTGATATGAATAGGAAATTCTAGGAAAAGGAAAACATAAAAATATATAATCATTGCAAAATAATATTATTAATATAAGCTACTAATTGTATGATAACAACCCTACCTCTGGTTTCAAATCACGATGAATAACACCTTGAAGATGGCAAAATGATAAAACACTCAAAATTTGCACCATAACAACCTTTGCATCTTCTTCAGAATACTTTCCACCTCTGCAAACCATGAAATTCAGTTGTCATTAGAACCCTTACAGAATTAATCATAATAATTGTTCCAAACACTAACTATGTCTCTATAAGTACCTCGCCAATATCCTATCCAGTAGTTCACCTCCTTTACATAATCTGAAACAGAAAAGAAACAACTACAATAATCTCATGCATTAAAAGAAACCTTCTCATATACACAAGAACAAGAATCTACAACAATAGCATAAGTGCATAACTTAATAAGTGCATCGACTCCAGCCAGCTAGTCATGGAGCAATAGCATAACTTAATAAGAAACAATTTCCTACTGCACGTTGCAAACCACCAGTCTTCCACATTTAGAAAACTGTGAATTGTGAAGCTAAGTTTCAATCATTGAACAGCTCCAAGCATTTCCAACCGGAGAGTTCCACATGCAAAGATGTTGAACATTTTGAGCTTGAGTACGAAGTTTAGATCATTTAGATGGATGCAAATACAGTGCCAGAACAATTCACTCTATTTCAGGTTTGTTCAATGGAGATTCACCATGTCCATTGCTCTGGATTTTTTTTGAAACGCCACTGCTCTGGAATTTGAACATACAACATATGAGCCTTTTCCATTTACATTGCTTTCTTCAGCGAGACAAGAATTCAATTCCTTCTTGCATGCAACGAGTGTTCATCAGCTCATCACTAGGACTTGACAATGAAAAAATACTTATGATTGAAGTATTTAGACCTGGTAAGTTTAGATGAGACGAATACCAAGCTACACATAACTTTCCTTTAGATCACCACTACAAAATTTAACTGAACATCAAATCTTTGAGATCTTACCTGATCCGGACAGGCAGGGGCAGAGGGGAGGAGGTGGAGGCCTCCGATAGACGTACTGGCGGAGGCGGATGGGAGGAGGCGAAGATGGATTCGATAGACGGGCGGCTGCGGCTGCGGTGGCCGAGGCAGAGGCGGCGGCAACCAAGGAGGACGGGCGAAGATGCACGGGCAAAGGAGGATGGGTGGCTAAGGCCAAGGCGGACGGCAGAGGCAGCTTCGGCAGGCGGACGGACGCATGCAGTTGCGGTGGCGCCCTGGGCGGAAATCAATCCGGGATTGGAGGATTTAAGGTTCACCCACTCATTCCATGTATATATGTCTCATGTGGTTATCTCTGAACGTGGGGCCATGAGTCGCCCGGCTAGGCAAGGCCGACTAGTCGCAGCTAGTAGGCGATTAGTCGTCCAGCCGCACGACTAGTCGCTCAAGTCGAGTCGATCTTCCTAATTGTCCTGTATGTATAGACTGGATTAGTCACAGCTTAATAACATTGGACCATAGACACAACCAGAATGAAGAGGTGAAATGGCTAAAACAGTCAACATTTACTGCAGAAGCCGGAGAAGAGAGCAAAATACCGTAGCCCATCATATATGAATCACTCAGTTGCATAAAAACAGGACGAGCACAAGATCCCATATAGATTGCGCCGCACATGTACAAGTATACTACTGTTTTCTTTGAATTGGTTATTGAACATATGGTAATCAAATAAGTATTACATTAATGTTGAGAACATGTGGTAATACCGTAATAGTAGAATGAAGTTCAGACTCATCTGAATTTGGCCGTTTGGTACTGAAAACAAACATTAGTGTCGATCTTGTTGCATATAATATACTCCAAAGAACTGTAAACCAATAATATTATACATTTTTCACATTTCACACAGTATACCATCTCCCGGTTCAAGCACCCAGAAGCACAATTACTCAGGTCAGAACGAGAAAATGAGAACAGTGCTCAGCAACAAAAAGTCCATATTAAACTAAGGCCACGAATAGTAAAACAAAACACACTGAAAAAAATAAAAATATGCCTGACTTGTAATTTGCTAGCTGAGAAGATATGGACTGCATACCTCTTCCTGATTTATAAGGAGTACATGTGGAGTAAATGCCATTCCAGTTGAACATACTCTTGCGATCGAATAATAAATTCAGCAAGGTCACGTAATGAACATACAGTAGGGTAAGCATTCTGTTGAAGGAGATCAAATTCTATTGCAATAAACTTTAACAATAAGACAAACTTCCAGTAAGCATGAGATTGAAAAACTCTTTGACTCAAAAGGCTACGTATTCTCCAAGTTCGCTCCCTAGATCATCCATTAATTAATCCCCCAAACATCACATCTTATCCCAGTCATGCCCAAATCCTAACTAAAATAAACAGGAAAAGTACAGAGCACCAGATTGTGCCTTTAAAAATTGCAGTGATTTTACCAACCAACACATGAAGGAATGATTGAATGAATAACGCGCACTTGTTGGAATAGTCCCACATTGGTTGTGGGGAGGACTTGAGCATGGTTTATAAGGGTGAGGGAGCACCCCCTCATTGAGCTAGCTTTTTTTTTGAGGGGGGGGGGGGGATGGCCCAAGAGACCTTGGTCCGCTGCTCGGGTTGGGCCTGATCTGGGATCCGGACGCACTAGGTGTGGCGGTCCGGCTAACAAGTGGTATCAGAGCCTAGGGGGAGCCTAGGTGGCCCAGGGGGAGCCCAGGTGTGGCCCAAGGGGCTCCAGGGGGCCAGATGTGGCCCAGGGGGAGCCTAGGGGGCCTAGGTGTGGCCCAAGTAGCCCAGTTGGTTCCTAGATAATCTCAGCCCAATGTGTGAGGGGGAGATTGTTGGAATAGTCCCACATTGGTTGTGGGGAGGGCTTGAGCATGGTTTATAAGGGTGAGGGAGCACCCCTCATTGAGCTAGCTTTTTGGGGGAAGATGGTCCAAGAGACCTTGGCCCGCTGCTCGAGTTGGGCCTGACCTGGGATCCGGACGCGCTAGGTGTGGCGGTCCGGCTAACAACACTCACGGAGCTCTCTGTTTCTCCCGCACGACACCTACCAGGAAGAGCGAGCTGCGATTGCGACTTCCCCCGGCCTTCAGCGGCCGGCCCCTCCGCTTCCCCGTCTTTTTCTCCGCCGAGGAAGCCATCACCACCGGCGCGGGCATTGCTGTGTCAGGAGTATTGAGGAGGGGAACCTAGAGTGCATTATGCCGCCGCCTTCGACATCATTTGGCCTCTTTTTTTTGACGGTATAATTGACCATTTATTTATTGAGCAATGCTTCTATGCTTTTCCTCCCAATACAAGTTGCACAAATCTTGAAACAAGCGAAAGGGTAAGTAATCCTCATCTACCCTTCATTGATGCTTTAATATTTATGCAACTTTAAAAAAAGAAAAGCACAGAAGCACCTCTCTTATTTTATATATTTCATTGATATATGATTTTAAAATTTGTATATTTATTATATAATAAAAGCTAATGAGAGCTGCTAAGAAAAAAGAGAAATAGCCTAGAAATTCTCATAAAAAAGCAAAATATATGATCCATAATCTAGGTGGATCCGGATTATAATGACTTAGATTAAAAGAAAGAGTCCAACAATCTCCACCATCGGATGGTATTATTTAAAAGAAAGAGTCTAAGGATCTCTACCATCGGATGTTATTATTTAAAAAAAAAATATCTAACCGTCTATCTAGCGGACCCGGATTATAACGGCTTATATTAAAAGAAAGAATCAAAGGATCTCCACCACTTATTTGATGGGACCAGATTATAACGGTGCATATTAATCTATATAGATATTAGAGTTATATAAAAAATACATAATTATAGAAAATATAGTTATATATCAAAGATAATCGCATCATAATATCTAGCCGCGCAGTTACGAGGATAAATTTGTTAGTTAATAAAATATTATAAAATAAATAATCAATAATACATATAAATAAAAACAAATCATCGAGATTTTTCCCTTGGATAAAGAGGGGCGTGAACCCTAGTTTACTGTTCGTTTCGGCGTGTGCGTGCAGAACAGTGGTTTTGCAGAGCTGTTGGTTTCTTGGTTGCTTGTGGAAAGCAAAGCCTGATACAAGTTACATAAGATTTGAGCAACCTAATCTTATATATCTTTCATTGATACTTTAATATATCTACCTAACTTTTAAAATATACATGTAGAAGCACCTTCCAGCTATTTTTCTTCTTCGTCTTCTTTTTTTCCTTTTTAATCTAGTGAGGACTGAGGAGTGACCACTACTACAAAATCGGGCATCACAAACGGTCTATTAGAAACGGTTTGGTGCGAACCGGTTGTAATGCTCGCACCAGAAGCGGTTCGTGGTAACAGGCCGGAGGGGATCTCTAGAAGCGGTTCGTGGCACGAACCCCTTCTAACGCCCCACCTTTAGACGGGGTTCGTGACACGAACCCCTTCTAAAGGTCTTTACAAGCGGTTCGTGTCCCCAACCGCTTCTAAAGCTTTAGAAGGGGTTGGGGTCACGAACCGCTTCTAAAGCTGAGGCTTTAGAAGGGGTTCGTGACACGAACCGCTTCTAAAGACCTCTTCGAAGGGTTCGTGTCACGAACCGCTTGTCAAGCCAAGTTTTAGAAATAATAAAAGGAATGCGTGCCCTACTCTATCGGAGAAACGGCGTGGGTGGGTTGGCTAGATGGATGAGGCGAGTCACGAGGATGGAGTGCTGGTCGTGGGTTCGAATCCCGTTCCCACGATATTATTACTGTCTTTTACTGCTTGGTGTGGCACCAACACAAACGGTTCCTAGAACCGCTTGTGATACCCTTCGAGGTATCACAACCGGTTGCCTAGAAGCGGTTGTAAAACCGCTTCTAGAAGTGGTTCCAAACCGCTTGTAGAAACTTGTTCTGTAGTAGTGGACTGGGCTGAGTAAGCGCAAGAAAAAATGTACGGGCTTGGTTCGGCTTACGTTCATCCGATATCTACTGTGCTTATGTCCTTTGGATATCCAAATTGGGTTATGGTATGTTCAACTTTTCGCAAATGACACGCCGAAACCCCGGAAGAATTCGATGCTCGGCTCACTGCATTTTCACAACCCACTACCGGGCCATTTGCAATTTAGCAGAAACCTCTTACAAGAACTAGCCGTATTCGTTGGAACATGGAAACTCTTTTCCTCCCACTGTACATCCTATCGTGGCCCGTATAGCCGCTGTAACTTGCAAGTATTTACATAAGTATATAGGTATTATCTGGATGTTTTTGTTTTAGTTAACATCTAAATTTTGGACCGTTGGATATCTCACCCGGATATCACCGAGCCGTTAGATCAAATCATAGGATCGGATGTAATCGATACTCCCGAATCTCAACAATGATTCGATGATCCTAGATTTGAGTGATTTCAGCAATAAAAATATCAGGATAAAGTTTATCAAATCCCTTTACAGATTGTGTTACGAGTCACGCAAAGGCTACTTTACGCACTGGCCTGTCAAGCTCTTTTAAGTTGGATTAAAGTCAATATAAGCCGTCCATTCCTTTAACTCTCTAATGGTTGAAATCAATTTAGATCTAGTTATACTACCACCTGTAGTATTGGTAGTAAAATACAGATAAAAAAATCTATCATATTATTTGTCCTCTACGGTAAAATACATCATGTGATCTTGATGAATGGCGGATGAATGGATAAGAAGCATCTAAAGATCATCAGGTTTTCGGTGAATCCAAAATTGTGAACGAATTAGGAAAAATCTAAAATACCTTTGATGAATGGATAGGAAAAGCCTAAAATACCCTTGAGGAATGGATGGTTAGATTTAATTTCTATTATCACTATTTACTGCCAATGTTATCCACCGTAAAAATTTCTCTAATTTACTGGCTCCCGCTGCTGCCCAAACCATCCATGGCTCCGTGTACACCAATCATGCACGCCCGTGTTGTCGCCTTGTCGGTTTGCTGTGTAGTACAAGGTGAATGGTTGGTGGATATTCGTACACGTACATGCATACAGAAAATTAAGTGCAGAGAAAACAGCCACTCAGCGAGGGGACAGTTTTGTTAGACAACCTCGCTATCGAATAGTCCGGGGTTGCCTAATAGATCTCAAGTGGAGAATAGACAGGGAGAAAGAGAGACACAATATGAGGAGGAACGGGCCTGCTTTATTATTCTGTATGCTTGTGTCTACAATGGGGTGACCCCCTGCCTCCTATATAGCGATGCTCGCTTTAGAGATAAGGAAGAGTCCATATCGGATACTTAACTGCTTTCCTAACAGATACGAATCCGCTTCCTAACACTCCCTTGGATTCTTCACCGAGATGCATATGCCTCATTAAAACTCCATAAAACCTGGGGAAAAATAATTGGAGAAAGAGTACATAGCACACGCTTGAAGTCAGTGTTGCACGGATTGCCTCATCAAAAACCTTATGTAAGAAAACTTCAATGAAAAACTTACTTAAGGAAAAGAGTACAATCCACCCAAACTTCAATGTTAATCTTCAAGATTTACGTTGGGTACTCAAACTTCATATTTGAGATTTATGTAGGAGTATGTGAAAATCTCTCCGAATGCACTTCTCTAAGCCTCATCATCCCGATTCCTCTAATACATCTTTCAAAGGAAGATGCCGGGAGTGACTTAGTGAATAAATCTGGTAGATTTTCACACTTAATTTAGTATGCAAAGATCTTTATCTCGCTCATCTTATGCATTTCATGAGCATAAAAGAACTTGGGGTTGATATGCTTTGTAAGGTTACTCTTCACATATCCCATTTGTACTTGTGCAACACAAGCTGCATTATCTTCATAGATAATAGTGGGGGTTTGTTCCATGTTCAGCCACATGACTTACGGATGTGGTGAACCATTCTTCAAGCCATGCACATTCCCGAGAGGCTTCATACAGCAATTATTTCCGAGTGGTTTGTCGACGCGAGACAAGAGTCCGCTTAGATGACTTCCACGAAATTGTTGTTCCACCGCAAAGGAAAACATACCCGGTTTGTGACTTACCAAGATGCGGTCCGATAGGGTACCCAAAGCATTGGCATAGCTAACCAAATTCAATTCATTGTTCCTTCTATAGAACAAACTAGTTCTTTGCTTCCTTGGAGGTAACTAAGACGCCCTTAACTCCCTTTCCAATGCCTTTTGGTGGGTTCTGCATCCACTGCGTGCTAGCAAATTCGCTAACGAATGTCCGGCCTAGTGCTATTCGCAGAAGGTACATGAGCGCCTCCAATTGCACTCAAGTATGGGAATTCCGCCTCCCGGTGACTTCCTCCTCTTCTTTAGGGCTCAGTATGGGTCTAGGTGCTTGAGTGACCTTCCGACCATTGGGGTCTTTGCGGGTATGCCTTTCAAAGCCAAATCTTTCCAACACTTTCATGTGTAGGATGCTTGGTGTACCAAGATTCCGCCTTGGACATGTTCAAGCCGCAAGCCTAAATGAACTTGGTTTTACCCAAGTCTTTCATTTCAAATTCACTTCAAGTATGTGCATGCTTCTTCAATTTCCTCATCCGTCCCAATGATGTTCAAGTCATCTACATAGACGGAGATTATACAAAATCCATTCGGGGATCGTTGTATAAACACACATGACAATCTTCATTGGTGTAGCCTTTCTTGCAAAGAAAGTCACTTGTGATTGTACCACATTCTTCCCCGATCGTTTCAAATTTATCTGATTGATTTCTCCAATTTCACATCGTATAGGTTTCGTTGCTCTGCCTTGGTTCGGGATAGGATACCTTCCAGGTACTTTCATGTATATTTCCGAATCCAAGTTTCCATACAAATATGTCGTGACAACATCCATTAGCTTCTCAACTTCAAGTTGACTACCATTGAGATTAAGTATCTAAAGGTAATTCCACCCCATGACCGGAGAATAGGTTTCTTCATAATCAACCCTAGGACGTTGAGTGAAACCTTGAACAACAAGCCTTGCAATGGTTTGTTGCTCTTTCATAGATTCTCCTATTATTACAAAATTTATGGCCATTTCGTCATGGTGTGCTTCATGCACTTCTACTTGCTCTTCATTGCTATTTCCTATTCCAGGAGCAAGTTCCTTTAGTTTTTCTCCGCCAATGTGTGCGCACACATTATTTCTCGGCGGTTTCTTCCAATGGAAGGTTCAGATCTGGAATTGCCTTTTCCACAGGCTTCTTTCCAAAGGCGTGTCTCAACTGCCCCTTCTTGCTTTGGGGCATTTTTGTGATTGGCTATGGTAAGTCCTCTTGCCCATTTTTCCCCAGCACGCCTCTCGGGTACTTTGGGTTTGAGAAGCCGATTTCTGTTCTTTTTCTTTGAGGCCTCGAACAGATGAGGATACCTTCGCTTTCTTTGGTATTTCTCTCTGGTGCATTTCTTGCCGGTATATGCACTTAACCATGCTCTTGATCACAAAATGATCGTGCGATTCATTTGCTAAATTCCGCAAATCGATTGTCTTCTTGACTTCATGATTTGCTTCATTAGTGCGAGGGTCATGCACGGGATCCCAATGGAATGCCATATGATTTTCCTGCATTTTTCATCCAATGGTTCATTTCCTCCCTAATGACGGAAAGCATCCTCACAAAATGCACGAATTGTCAGATGCAAATCTCAATCGTGGTTCCAAATACTGATTATGGATGCATTCTCATAACCAACGATATCCTGATTTGCGGAGAGGGCCCATTGCAGTTCTGTGGGGGGTGGTATAGGTACATATACCATTCATTCAAATCTTCAGATGACCCATTGCACTAGTTGCATAGTTGAATGGATGTTGTAGGCCGACGGTCTATAATTGATGAGTGCGTGCCGCAGATCGCTGTCCCCAACAAGTGTTGGGCAAGTTACAACTCGCAAGAGCGGTCCGGCAATGAACTTAATCCTCTTTATTAGTGCTTCTAGCCCATTTTGGCGTATGGACGTGCAAGTCTGAGTGCTCAACAGCTTATTCCCTGCTGTTTTGCAAATAATCATCAAATGCCTTGAAGTGAATTCATCGGCATTGTCCATTCGAATGGACTTCACGCGATGATCGTGAAAAGCATTCTTAATTCTAATGATCTGAGATCAGCTTTGTGAATGCATGATTCCTTGTTGACAAAGAACATGTATGCGACCATTTCGAGGAAGCATCAATGAGCACCATAAAGCATCGAACGGCCACGACAAGGGCTGAATCGACCGCAAATATCCCCTAATGCTCCAGAATGCAGGGATTTCATGTTGCACTTTCATAACAGAGGGTCTAGTTATTAATTTCTGGCACATGCATGGCACACAAAATCTTCATGATTCGGGAAATTCTTAACATTAATGCCATGACCTTGTGAGTTGTTAACTATATTTTTCATCAATCTTGCATCACTGTGATGACCTAATCTACAATGCCATAAAGCAAATAATTCAGACTTCTAAAGACAGTCTTCAAAGAAGCTATACCTTTGCATGTGCATTGATTTTCGTGGTAGTATAGCCCAGATTCATACGAGGATATTTTTCTAATACCATTTTTCATACTCCGCTGTTTCATAATGCACAAATGCTATTTGCCATTTTCTTCATTGGTTTCTCATTGAAACCCAAAGGGCGCGGATATCCTTGAAACTTTAAGAGAGTGCGGCTGATTCTGTGGTACAAGAGGGCTTCTTCAATTACCAAAAGTTGTACCCATTGGCAATATAATTGTGGCTCTTCCCGAGCCTATTATATGCAGATCGCTTCAAGGATAGTCGTAATCCTTCGGCCGTTTCTTCGTGATCGCCCTGGAAGTATTTCGACTCTCTTAAGATGGTATTTGTTGTGCCACTATCAACAATGCATATTTCCTCCATTGGGCGCTACACGATTTCTAGATGAAAAGAAAATAATTCTAATCATATAGTGGCAAAGTGATTCAAATATTGCTTACAAATAAAGAATCTTTGGAATAAAGAATAAATTGTAATTCGATTCATGAGAAAAGAAAATGTATATCTCTCGAGAGCTTACAATTCATTACTCAAAATTCATTAACAACCATCGTTTATAGCTGCAACTTCAAAGTAACCTAATCTTGTGCTTGGAAGATGGTGGGCTTGAGTTTCGAATCCGCTTCAAGCACAAATTAACGCAGTGTATTTCACCTCAAACCATGTATTCATTATTCATAGTGGCTGAAAAGTGATACACAGGGAGTACAAAATTTGATCGCTTTGCTAAGAATAGTTTGCGTGTCCTTCGAGGACCCCTAAAGCTGTGGCAGCTTGGAGCTTGCTCGCAAGTATGATCTTCAAACTGATGCCCATGTGAGATAGTTCACCTTTCTGGTCGGGCTTCAAACTCACATTGAATAATGCCAGTATTTTGCATATTCAAAGATTTTTCATTAGATTACTCCGTGTAATCTAATAGGAGTGGTTGCAAGATTCATAATTGCATAATTAAATTCTCATGAATTTCGAGAAACTAAAAGAAAGCAATAATTTCAAGATTCATAAATACAAGATTCATAGATGCGAGATTCATAAGTGCGTAGATTCATATATACATGATTCATAAATATTCAATAAACAATAATTGCACAATTCATAAATTCAGAATAAATAATAATTGCACAATTCATAAATTCCTAAATGCGGAAATAAATTTTAAATTTCGAATTTTTCTTAGTATTTGGCAATTTTCTTAATCATACAAGAATTTTCCAAAGATCACTTGATGATGTAAAATAAATTGCAACAAGAATTAAACATGGCATAAGTCTAATTACAACTTATATAATTCTTGTTGGTCGAACGAAAATGTAATGAATATCTCTGTCAATTTGACTCTTGGCTGTCAACTCGCCCTAGGCTCATGAGGGAGAGCACTTCCCGCTTCCGTTTAAGTGCCAATTAAAGAACCAAGCCTCATGTGTGTTTTCCTAGACACCAATTGTCTCATATCTGTTTATTCATTACCAAAATCAAATCCCAACCACTCATGTTCTCATTTTATGCCATATGAAATATTCGAATTTTCCTAGCACTTTTCATAATATCTCGCTTAATATCCAAGCAATTTTAGACCATTCTTGTACAATGTAAAATTGAATTTCAGAAATATCAACATGACATAATTCATAATTCATAAATTCGAAAATAAATTCTCGTGAATTTCCGATATTTCTAAACGGGCAATTATTGCAAAAATTCATGCAAAATTCATAAATTGAAAATATAAGGCTAAGAAGAAAAATTAAAACAAAGCCAAATAATTTTCTCAATTTTTTTTTTTTCCGAGAATTTCAGATTTTCAAATTTTCTATTCAATTTTCAATTTATTAAACAATTTTCGAAAAGAAAGAGAAAATTGATCCGGTTTTACCTTTTTTGACTTAGTCCAAGGACATTGACTTCATCTCCTGCACTGCGCGTTCCGCCGATCCAGGCGCTCATGGGGAGTAGGCCAAGACTATGTGCGGCTATAACTCTAAACCATACCGCACTCCCTTCCAAGTGGGGTCGAGCCGCAGTCGTCAGCATGAATCTTGACGGGCATATTAAGGCTTGTTCTTCCAGGTGCTTTGGCCTTGATAATACAAGCACCAATGCCTTCGTGGGTTGCCTCTCCCGAAAAAAAATAAAATAAAATTCTTTCTGGGGCATAAGGGGAAAATCCCCTTTCCATGCGCCACCGAATTAAATCCGGTTTTGGTTTGCTTCGGCCCGCTAGATATCACGTTGGCTTCTAGTACTCTTTCCAACAGACTTCAAGTGCTTTGGGACTTTCATGTCCAAGTGCTTCATGCTCCTTGCAGCCCAGACAAGCGGCAAAGAGGGCATGCGAGGCCGAGCGCCGGCTCCAAGCGCCGTAGCGCCGGCGACGGCCAAGGCTGATCGCGCGACGTTCTGGTAGAAGCAGCGGCGACCCGGCAGAGCTGCCTGCGTGGCACCTGCAGACGGCCGGTCGCTGGTCGCTACTACGGCGAGCTGGTCGGTCGTACGGCACGGTTCCGATGCACTTGGTGGCTTCGCCGCGAGGAGGCCGGCCGCTGGCTTCAAAGCGCGGTGGTGGTCGAGCTCGCAGAGGGGAGCCTGGCGGAGGCCGGTGAGCCACTTCAGCGCTAGGCTGCAGCGAAGCGGAGGCCTTTGTGGCGGCCGAAAGGGCAATAAAGTGGTGTTTCGGGCCACAAGCGGAGGCGAGCCCGGGCGCGGCGCAAGCCTGCAAGCCGCCCGGCTTCGCGCGGTGTCGCGTCGTGAGCTGCTGGGCCGCGGTAATGACGTCTGCCGATGCCACGGCGCAAGGCGGCGCTTTAGCGCTGAACGGGCAAGAGCCAGGCATCGGGCGCCTCATGCACGGGCCGCTTTAGTGTGGGGCGGCGGCGTCAAGCGCCGCGACATGCTTGCAGAGCGTGGAGTCGCGCCGAAGGCGCTGCTGAGCTTCGTGGCGCTTCATGCGCGAGGCTAGTCGGTGGTTACGAAGCTGGCTAGCGGCCGCCCGATTCACGATTCTCAGAGCGGTCTCGTAGTTCATGCTACAATCTTTCAATCCTTCTCCGAGAGAGCCGTTGATAACCTCTAGGGACAACCTCGCCATCGAATAGTCCGGGTTGCCTAATAGATCTCAAGTGGAGAATAGACAAGGAGAAAGAGAGAGACACATGAGGAGGAACGGGCCCGCTTTTATTGCATGCTTGTGTCTACAATGGGGTGACCCCCTGCCTCCTATATATAGCGGTTCTGCTTAGAGATAAGGAAGAGTCCATATCGGATACGAATCCGTTTCCTAACAGGATACGAATCCGTTTCCTAACAAGTTTCATTGATTTGCATGCATTATTGTTATAGGTAGATTCAGGCCGTTCGTGAAACTGTGTGTGGTCGCTCGCAAGCAAACACAGAAGTTACAGACGGACGCTTCGAATCGCACATGCACTACTGTGACGGTTACCGCTAGATCAAGCTTACATTGGGAATTTTATGCCTAGATCCCCTTCACTTTGTGATGTGTGCAATGAACTCCTCCATGTCCGCCCACGACGACCCGCCCTTCGCCACGGCGGCACGAACGTCCTCCGCGAGCGCCTTCGCCGTCCTCCGCACGGCAGCGCCTTCGTCGGACTCCATCGCTCTCTTGATGACCGCCTGGATGTCCTTGGCCGGCAGCGTCTCCCCACTCTTCTCCCACGGCCGCACGACGATCCCGGCCTTGAGGTGGCTGCACACGTACCCCGCGTTCCACGGCTGGTCGGAGTGCATGGGCCACGCAAGGATTGGTATCCCGTGGCTCAGGCCTTCCAGGATCGAGTTCCAGCCGCAGTGACTTATGAACGCCGCCGTGGCGCCGTGCGCCAGGATCTCCAGCTGCGGCGCCCACCCGGTGATCACCAGCCCCCTCCCTTCGGTCTGCTTCGTGAACTCGGACAGGAGCTTCGCGTGACGGCTCTCGCCAGCCTTCGCGAATATGTCGCCGCGGTCGGCGTCGCGCAGCACCCAGATGAACCGCTGCTCGCTGCCCCTCATGGCGGAGGCCAGCTCCTCGATCTGCTTCCCAGGAAGCGACGACATTGTGCCGAAGGACACGTACAGCACCGACGCCGACGGCTGCTTGTCGAGCCAGTCCAGGCATTCGTGCCGCGGCTGCAACCCCGAGGCGGGAGTGGCCGCGTCGAGCAGTGGGTTCAGCGGGCCGATGATGAAGAGCTTCTTGCCGTCGCGCGACAGCGTCTCGTCGTGCGCATCGATGAACTTGCCCTCGAGCGCGCGGCACGAGTTGAGGAGCAACCCGGCGCCGGACACGCCGAGCCCGCCCTGCCGCTGCACCAGCTCCATGAACTCCTCGGTGATGAAGGACTGGGGGGGCGGGAAGGGCAGGCCGAGCGCGCGCACCAGGCGGTGGCCGGGGTCCTTGAACCCCGTGTTGAACGACTGCCCCACGCACTGGAGGGCGTACGCCTCAACGTTGGGAATCCGCGACGCCTCCGAGGCGGGGAAGGCCACGAGGTTGTCGTGCACGACGACGACGCGGCGGTGCGAGGCGGCGAGCTCGTCGAGGAGGCGCCCGAGCGGGGCCGCGGCGTGGTCGCAGAACGCGTCGAAGAGCGGCTGCAGGTGGCCCGGGAACGCGATCCGGCTGTCGGGGTCGGGCGGTGGAGTCGCGTAGGACGGGATGTCGAGGGCCGAGAAGTGGAGCGAGCGGACGGCGCGCGCGTCCCAACCCTGCACGCGCGCGCGCGCCTGGCGGACGTGCGCCGCGGGTGCCGCGTAGTGCACTTCCATCCCCCGGGACGCGAGCAGGAGCGACAGGTGTAGCACCTGGTTCAGGTGCCCCTGCGCCGGGAACGGCACGGCCACGATGGCCACAGGCGCTGGCACCACCTCCATTGCCGCGGGGGGCATGCTTCTCTCTGTCTCGGTCTCGTCTAGAATGCACTGGGTGCTGGTGTTTACAAATGCCACAGCCGCATGCGACCATGTAGCTGCATTCGTAGGAGCATGCACCGGCAGCTGCCGGTTAATTTCTGGGGATATGATCCATACGCGCTGTCTTGCCGGTGCTCGTTCCCTCTCCTACTGGCTACTGGTTAAAAATCAGGACGTGATCACGATGAATCCATCAAGGCATCAATCATTCGGCAGTAAATACATTTTTTATGGCTGCTGGCTGAGGTTGACACGCTCTTGAATGAATTTTTTATGGTGGCAACCGACGGCAACAAGCGCTCTTGAATGAATTTTTAATCTCATATTTTTCGTGTTATAGTCGGTTAGTATGATAGACCATATTTTTTATATTTTTTAAAATATAAATTTTACGAATTTTGAAACAAGCAAAGAAGTAAGAAATCACTATCAACTTTTCATTTATACTTTTGAATATTTGTACAACTTTAAAAAAACATAGAAGCATCTCTCGTCTTTCTATCTTATGCTTCTCACTTTCACCTTATAAAAAATCCTAAGTGGTATCTCTACGGAGAGGTCCTAAGTGGTATCTCTACGGAGAGTCGATGGATCATTGAACATGGCCTTAGTTCAGTGGCAAGGTGGAGCGGTGTTTTCACTTTTCACCTGTGAGGTCCTTGTAGATCGATGTTTCAACGGAACTGTTGCGATAGGCGATAGCGATGTGCGGTGCTACAGTGGAGCTAGAACAGATTGCACCGTAGCAGCAAAAATGCGAAGACGGTGATTTTTCATGTGCGTAGTACGTGCAGTGCTAATGATGCAAACAACGTATACGTGTTAGAGATGCGTCCGGCCTGCTCATCCACAGTTATTTGTGAACACGCAAAAGAGATTTACACGTCCATCCATTAGAAAAGGAAGCAAACAAATACAGAGTAAATTACATGAAAACTCAACGCCTCCCAGTGGCCCCAAAACACGCTCCTAATCATTACAAGGAGAAAACACAACCGAGCAACCAAACTAGACAACGCTGTTAGACAACCTCGCTATCGAATAGTCCGGGGTTGCCTAATAGATCTAAACTGGAGAACAGAGAGAGAGGGAGAGAGACACAATATAAGGAGGAACTGCTCTACTATTCTTTATTGCTTGTTTCTGTGTACAAAGGGGTAGCCCCTGCCTCCTATATATAGCGGTTCTGCTAGAGATAAGGAAGAGTCCAGATAGGCCACGAGGCCGAGTTTCCTAACACTCCCCCTTGGACTCTTTCCCAGCGAAATGCATATGCCTCATCAAAACTCCAGAAAAACCCAGTGGGAAAAATACTTGGAGAAAGAGTACATAGCATACGCTTGCTGTGTTGCACAGATTGCCTCATTAAAAACCTTAAGTAAGAAAACTTCAATGAAAAACTTACTAAGGAAAAGAGTACAATCCACCCAAACTTCAATGTTAATCTTCTAGATTCACGTTGGGTACTCAAACTTCATGTTTGAGATTTATGTAGGAGTATGTGAAAATTCTCTCCCTGAAATCTGCACTTCTCTAAGTCTCATCATCCCGATTCCTCTAATACATCTTTCAAAGGAAGATGCCGAGAGTGACTTAGTGAATAAATCTGCGAGATTTTCACATAACTTAGCAGTATCTTTATCTCATTCATTTTATGCATTTCATGAGCATAAAAGAACTTGGGGTTGATATGCTTTGTGAGGTTACTCTTCACATATCCCATTTGCACTTGAGCAACACAAGCTGCATTATCTTCATAGATAATAGTGGGGGTTTGTTCCATGTTCAAACCACATGACTTCTGGATGTGGTGAACCATTCTTCGAAGCCATGCACATTCTCGGAAGGCTTCATACAATGCAATGATTTCTGAGTGGTTTGTCGATATCGAGACAAGAGTCTGTTTAGACGACTTCCAAGAGATTGCAGTTCCACCACAAAGGAAAACATACCCGGTTTGTGACTTGTCAGTATGCAGGTCCGGCAAGTATCCATCATCGGCATAGCCAACCAAATTCAATTCATTGTTTCTTCTGTAAAATAAGCCAAGATCTTTGCTTCCTTTGAGGTAACGGAAGATGTCCTTCACCCCTTTCCAATGCCTTTTGGTGGGTTCTGCACTGTACCGTGCTAGCAAATTCATGGCGAACGCAATGTTCGGCCTAGTGCTATTAGCAAGGTACATGAGTGCTCCAATTGCACTCAAATATGGGAATTTTGCTCCCAGGACTTCCTCCCCCTCTTCTCTAGGCCTGTATGGGTCAAGGTCTACTTGGAGTGACCTTCCGACCATTGGTGTCTTTGTAGGGTATGCTTTCTCAAAACCAAATCTCTCCAACACTTTCTGCGTGTAGGAAGATTGGTGTACCAAGATTCCGCCTTGGACATGTTCAAGCTGCAAGCCTAAACAGAACTTGGTTTTACCCAAGTCTTTCATCTCAAAGTCAGATTTCAAGTATGTGCATGCTTCTTCAATTTCTTCATCCGTCCCAATGATGTTCAGGTCATCTACATAGACGGAGATTATACAAAATCCATTCGGGGATCGTTGTATAAATACACATGGACAATCTTCGCTGTTCGTGTAGCCTTTCTTGCAGAGAAAGTCACTCAAGCGATTGTACCACATTCTTCCTAACTGCTTCAGCCCATACAGTGATTTCTCCAATTTCACACTGTATAGGTTTCTGTTTGCTCTGTCTTGGTTCGGGATAGGTATACCTTCCGGTACTTTCATATAAATCTCCAAATCCAAGTTTCCATACAAATATGCTGTGACAACATCCATTAGCTTCATTTTCAACTTCAAGTTGACTGCCATTGAGATCAAGTATCTAAAGGTAATTCCACCCATGACCGGAGAATAGGTTTCTTCATAATCAACCCCAGGACGTTGAGTGAAACCTTGAGCGACAAGCCTTGCCTTGTACCTTACAACTTCATTGTTTTCATTTCTCTTGCGAACAAAAACCCATTTGTGACCTACGGGGTTTATATGGGGAGGCGTATGCACACGTGCCCAAACACCTCTCTTTTGTTCAGAGAGACTAACTCTGCGGTGATTGCCTTCTTCCAATCTTCCCAATCGAGGCCTTTTCTTGCACTCTGCGAGAGATGCGGGCTCGGGATCATGATTAATGATCGTGGCAATCTTCTTTGCAAAGTATGCATCGACATTGGCTGTTGCTCTATTCATTGATTCTCCCGTTATTACAAAGTTTATGGCCATTTCATCATGGGGTGCTTCATGCACTTCTACTTGCTCTTCATTGCTATTTCCCATTCCAGGAGCAAGTTCCTTTAGTTTTTCTCCTCCAATGTGTGCGCACACATTATTTCCGGCGGCTTCTTCCAATGGAAGGTTCAGATCTGGAATTGCCTTTTCACAGGCTTCTTTCCAGTGCCAGGTCTCAACTGGCTCCCCTTCTTGCTTTGGGGCACTTTTGTGATTGGCTGTGGTAAGTCCTCTTGCCCAGTTTTCCCCAGACGTCTCCGGGTACTTTGGGTTTGAGAAGCCAGATTTTCTGTTCTTTTTCTTTGAGGCCTCTGAACAGGATGAGGGATACCTTCTTCTTTCTTTGGTATTTCAACCATCCCTGGTGCATTTCTTGCTGGTACATGCGACTTAAGCATGCTCTTCAGATCACAAAAATGATCAGGCAGTTCATTTGCTAAATTCTGCAAATCGATTGTCTTCTTGACTTCTTGATTTTCTTCATTAGTGCGAGGGTCATGCGCGGGGATCCCAATAGAATGCCATATGATTTCCTGGTATTTTTCATTCAATGGTTGATTCTCTCCCCCTAATGACGGGAAAACAATCCTCGTCAAAAAATACAGTCAGCTAATCGGGCTGTATGCAAATTTTCAGTCATGGGTTCCAAATACCTGATTATGGATGCACTCCCATAACCAACGTATACCCCAGACTTGCGGAGAGGGCCCATTGCAGTTCGCTGTGGGGGTGGTATAGGTACATATACCAAATAACTAAATTTTCTAAGATGGGAAATCTTCGGGATGACCCCTTGCACTAGTTGTATAGGTGAATGGATGTTGTAGGCCGATGGTCTATAATTGATGAGTGCTGCTGCGTGCAGGACTGTGTGTCCCCAACAAGTGTTGGGCAAGTTACAACTCTGCAAGAGCGGTCGGGCTATAAACTTAATCCTCTTTATTAGTGCTTCAGCTAGTCCATTTTGCGTATGGACGTGCGGTACAGGGTGCTCAACAGTTATTCCAGTTGCTGTGCAATAATCATCAAATGCCTTGGAAGTAAATTCGCCGGCATTGTCTATTCGAATGGACTTCACGCGATGATCAGGAAAAGCATTCTTAATTCTGATGATCTGCGAGATCAATTTTGCGAATGCATGATTCCTTGTTGACAGCAAACATGTATACGACCATTTCGAGGAAGCATCAATGAGCACCATAAAGTATCGAAACGGCCCTGACAAGGGCTGAATCGGGCCGCAAATATTCCCCTGAATGCGTTCCAGGAATGCAGGGATTTTATGTTGCACTTTCATAACAGAGGGTCTTGTTATTAATTTCCCGGTGGCACATGCATGGCACACAAAATCTTCGTGATTCGGAAAATTTTTAACATTAATGCCATGACCTTGTGAGTTGTTAACTATATTTCTCATCAATCTAAGACCATGATGACCTAAATATACAATGCCATAAAGAAAATAATTCAGAGATTCTAAAGAAGTATACACTGCGTGTGCATTGATTCTCGTGTAGTACAACCCAGATTCATATGAGGGACATTTTTCTAATACCATTTTTCCATATTCCGCGTGCTTCACAATGCACAAGTGTTCTTTGCTATTTTCTTCATTGGTTTCTACGTGAAACCCATTGGCGCGGATATCTTTGAAACTTAAGAGAGTGCGAGTTGATTCAGGGTACAAGAGGGTTTCTTCAATTACCAAAGTTGTATACATTGGCAATATAATTGTGGCTCTTCCTGAGCTTATTATATGCGTATCGCTTCCTGCGATTGTTGTAATCCTTCCAGCGTTTTTCGTGATCGTCTGAAAGTATTTTGACTCTCTTAAAATGGTATTTGTTGTGCCACTATCAACAATGCATATCTCCTCCATTGGACACTACACGATTTCTAGATGAAAAGAAATATAATTCTAATCAGACAGTGGTAAAGTAAAACATTGCTTGTCAATAAAGAATACTGGAATAAATAATAAACTGCATATTCATTCATGAGAGAAAATGCTCTTCTAAAGCTTGTAATTCATTATGCAATCTGATTTCTATGTGAGATAGTTCTAACCATTCGGGCCAGTTCTTTCAAAAAAAACTCACGTTTGACAATGCTAGACCTTTTCATATTCATAAGGTTCTTCCATTAGATTATTGCGTGCAATCTAATAGGAAGTGGCTGCTAGATTCAATAAAATGCATAATTGAATTCTCATGAATTTCCAGCAAACTAAAAGAAAGCAATAATTTCAAGATTTATAAATACAAGATTCATAGATGCAAGATTCATAAGTGAGAGATTCATAAATGTAGGATTCATAAGTACAAGATTCATAAATATAAGATTCATAAATACAGAATTCATAAATACATGATTCATAACTGCAAGATTCATATATACACAGATTCATAAATATTCAGAAATACAACTACGTGCATGTAGGTGATCGGCTTCGTGCAAACGATCAGATTCATATGCACGATCGGCTTCGTGCGATCGGTTTTAACGCGGCTTCATGCGCGTGATGCATTCAGTTCCATGCGCGTCGGCCTTCCTGGCGCGACGGTGGCCGCTTCGTGCGGCGTGCTTGAATTTCATAATAAATTATATGAAAACAATAAATACAATGCATGGAACAGAACAATAATTGCACAATTCATAAATTCAAAACAAACAATAATTGCACAATTCATACATTCATAAATGCGAAAAATAATTTATCATGAATTTCCGGTATTCTAAACAGTGCAATTATTGCAAAATTCATGCAAATATTCATAAATACAGAAAATAAGGCTAAGTACAAAATAAAACAGAGCCATAAAATTTTCTGCAATTTTCTAGGATTTTCATATTTTTCTGGCAATTTTCAGAATTTTCTAACTATTTTTATTCAATTTTCTGAATTTCTAATGCAATTTCAGAAAAGAAAATTAGTAAAAAGATAAAGAAATTGGGGGAGGGCAAAAGGGGAATTTCCCCTTGCCCCCCTTGCGCCACTTCACGGGATGCAATTCAATTTATAATCAGCTCGGGCTCGTTTTCTATTGCCTGGACAAAGGACTTCTAGTCCATGCAATTGGACTTTATGTCCAAAATCCAAGTACGGCTCATGGCTTCATGTCCAAACTGATTGGAGCAGTCCAAAGCTTCATGTCCATCAAATGTAGGACTTCATGTCTAAACCGATTTTATGCCCATGGACTTCGTGTCCAAACCGGAATAGGGGGGGCTTCGTGTCCAAGCTACGGCGGTGGCCTGCCCCTAGTGGCTCATCGGCGCGGCATCAAGATCGCAGGTAGGCGGCAGCACGCAGCGACGCCGGGCGGCGCAGCTACCGTGCCCACGCATTGTTTGCTGACGCTGACGCTGCTATTGCTCCCGTGTGCCGTGAATTTGCTAGCCAATCACACAAGCCTTCATGTATGCATCGTCTGCACTGCTAGCCAGTAGCCACTGCTAGCAATTGCTTGCAACTAGACTACAAAACGTACTCCTGCATGCATGCATGCATGTAGAGCAGTACTTGCTTTTCCTAATGCAAAGTACTTGTATACATGCAATCGCAATACACTGATGCAAAGGGCATGGCGTGTCTTCGTGGCGCAGTACTTCATGTGCGGCGGCAGTTCGACGACCATGCAGCCGTGCGCGGCGGGCTTCATGCGCCGGCGTTGCTTCATGCACATCCGAAAAAGCTTCATGCAATGGTTCCTTGCTTCGTGCAAGGTTCTGCAGAGTGCAGAAGATTGTAGCTTCGTGCCACATATGGAAGAGTAGAAACATGCATATACGAGCGATTAGATCAATCCTCGTTTCTCACCTTTTTCTCACCTTTTTGATCTGTTCGCCGCTAGAGCTTCGTGCTGATAACGTGTTAGACAACCTCGCTATCGAATAGTCCGGGGTTGCCAAATAGATCTAAACTGGAGAACAGAGAGAGAGGGAGTGAGACACAATATAAGGAGGAACTGCTCTGCTATTCTTTATTGCTTGTTTCTGTGTACAAAGGGGTAGCCCCTGCCTCCTATATATAGCGGTTCTGCTAGAGATAAGGAAGAGTCCAGATAGGCCACGAGGCCGAGTTTCCTAACAAACGCATCCTCTGTCCCCGCTTGGCGCCACAACAGCGCTCCATCCCAAGGAGCATCTCCAGCAAGGGCCCCTAAAACAGGGTCTCTATTTTGGATTTAGAGACTCTCTCTATTTTTAGGGCCGTGTTTTCAGAGCACAAGTCCAACAACAGCCCCTATTTTACTTTTTCTTCTATTTTGACATATCCGCTATGTATAATCTTCATTTGACACCATTAAAATTCAATCAAAAATATTTATAATACATAAAACATAAGCATATTAACATTTACAATTTAAAAACATGATATTTCAAATTTAAATTTAAATTTTTTAAAACATGATAAAATTTTCGAAGCCTCTCATGTATTTCCTTATCTTCAATAATTGGGGTTGTACTCGTGTCCCTGGGAATTGGGGCTGAGGAGGCAAATTTAGGGACCTCCTAATTTTAGGGGCTTGAGTTGGGCCCCTGGGAATTGCGGCTGAGGAGGCAAATTTAGAGGCCTCCTAATTTTAGGGGCTTGAGTTGGGGCCCTGCTGGATCAGTTTTTTTTACTACACTCCCTATTTTAAAGTTTAGAGGCTCTGCTGGAGATGCTCTAACTAATAGGGGTGTAAATGGAGCGGATAATTTCCGACCGATCCGAGTCCGAATTCGTTTGAAACCCGATTCGAATTTGAAAAAATGATATCCGGTTATATCCAGATTCGATCCGGATTCGAATCCGCCTATCCGAAAAAATATGGGTTAAGATATGGGAAGAGAGGTATCCGATTCGTATCTGATCCGTACCCGCATATCCGAGATATCCGAAAAAATATCAGTCTAAATTAGTGAAATAGATATCCGATAACAGATCCGATAAATATAAACATTATACTTCATATAAGTTCATATGTTGATTGAAATTATACTTGGCTGCATATTATTCTTACGTAGGGAAGACACCTATTATTGAATTTGAAACACTTATATGTCTTGAAGGTTCTAGTAAAATTTTGTGTGTGGTTGATCGATCCTAATATGCATGACATATATGGTTTTTGTTTTCACGCATTATCTGACTAACTATTCGTGACCGAGACTAACTGTATTCGGAATGATCTGTATTCGCTCCGTATTCGCGACCGAAGTAATCCGTATTCCTATTCGAATCCGGCACTGTCTGTAACCGATTCTATATCCGAGAAAAAAATTATAATAAGATACGGAATGAATAAAATCCGTCCGTATCCACTCCGTTTGCACCCCTACTAACTAATCCTGTTCAGGCGGTAGAAATTTTGTTGAAGGCGTTGTCGATGACCCGCGCGCGTTCCTTTTTTTTCCACAGGCTCCAGACTGCGAGGATGACAATCGAGTCGAAGGTAGCCGGCCTTTGTGTTTTAGACACAGGAGCGCATAACACTGTACACACACATGCAAGTGTCTCATTACTCGTTAGCACACGTCTAGAAATACAGATGCTAGAAATAAATCTATGATCTCATAAAGTTTCTACTAAGACACACTCGTGCACTTAAAAGATAAGCAACCAGACATAATGGGTTCCCATTCCCATGCTCAACACAGTTATACATAATCATATAACCCTCTAATGCCCGGAAGATTTGGAGCTCAGCCAGGCGTTCACGTCACTTTTTTTACGAAAACGCCCTCTGAATAATTTAAAATTACGGATATATCTTTCTATCGGTTATTTTGCAAAAAAGAACCGGTGGTTTCGTAGATTCACGAACGGATCCTCCACCGTTTAGATCCTCCTACCGCCTTTTTTCTGAAGAAAAAAATCAAAGCAAATTTTACACGGTGCGGCGTAGCGCACGTTCTACCTAGTAATATTGGAGCATGACCCGGCCGGTGTCCCAAACATACTACGTACACCAGGGGCGGAGCCAGCCCAGGCCGGTCCAAAGGTTATTGGGCTAATTTGTAAATTTATAAATTTTTTTGAGAAATTTACATGGGCTTTTTGGGCCAGGCCTCGGGCCCAGGCCTGGGTGGCCCGAGGCCTGGCTCCACCACTGACGTACACTTTTCGGCAACTAAATCATGTAGCACCCTATCAGCAACGACAGATTAATCGCGGAACAGGTCGTCGTTGCGAACGTCGGGGACGGTGTGAACGGCCAGTGCATCTCCCTTTTCATCCTCTTTTTTTTGCTACGGTTTCACTATGGATCGTCATGTGCGTTTGGTTGCTTGTACCAAGTGGTACATGTATGAGATGGTTCAAGAAAAAAAGTTATACATGCGTTTGGTTGCTTGAATGGAACCATCCCATCCTGGATCAAGTGCTACAAATTTGAGGAATATTCCATCTAGATGCTGAACCATCTCATTCATCCAAAATAATAGAACCAAATGGTGCAGGACCATCCCATCCCATTCAATCTCATCCCATGAACCAAACGCACCCTAATGGAGAAGAGAAGCTCGGACTTGGATTTTTGGGGAAATTTGGTTGGAGTGAATTAAGGGGAGGAGAGAGAAGAAGGGTTTCGGGGTAAGATATCGAACTAAGAACTCAGCAAGGAAAAATATATATCTTTTTACGGCACTAGTATTCATGTATACTTCATTCAATGGTAGAGTTGTAGAAATATTTTTAACAAATTAATAGCTAAATCTAATTTGTACGGACCACAGCGCGAAAGCGATAAGCTGCTTTTCCTACAGGAAATAGTGAAGCTCAAGGAACACATGCGACATGAATGGCTCATACTAGAGGACTTTAACATGATCTATCAGGCGACGGTCAAAAGTAATGCCAATATTAATAGGAAACTAATGGGGGCTTTCTTCGGAGTCCTAAATGACGCACAACTCAAGGAGATTAGGCTAATTGGGAGAAGGTTCATTTGAGTGAATGAGAGGGATAGCCCCACTTTAACAAGGATAGATTATATGTTTACCACAAGTGAATGGGACCTCCTTTCCCCATATTGTCATCTACAAGCTATTTCCTCCCTTGTGTCAGACCATTGCCCCCCTGCTATTGCTAGGATAGATCACACCAAGGAATTTTCGTGGGTTCAGGTTTGAGAATTTTTGGACCAAAATGCCGAAATTTTGTCAGGCCGTGCAACAGGCTAGGAACAGGACAACATATTCGTCTGATGCATTGCGCAGGCTACATATCAAGCTTTCAAGAACTGCGAAGGCACTGAGAGCATGGAGTCGCCAGGTGATGGGGGATCTCATACTGCAATTCTTTGTGGCAGGTGAAATTATTTTCCAGCTGGACAAGGCTGAGGAAACGAGACAACTCTCGGGGCTGGAAAGGGTCTTTAGAGCCAGGCTTTGGTACGGGCTCCTTGGGATAGCTACTATCCAAAGGACTCGTATCAGGCAATTCTCAAGATTGACTTTCATTAGGGAAGGTGATTGTTGGCGCAAAAAATGTGACGAAGGGTTTAATCGGCAATCAACACGCGTAAATATTGGGTTTAATTTCGGGTGCGGGCATACAAGCCAATTTGATTCTGCAATTGGCAAGAGGATAATTTATAATTCAATCGGCCATTAAGCCTATCCAATATTTCAACAATGATTTAGTCCAATCGGCTTGAATATCGCCTTGTTCAAGCCGATTTAGATAAAAAGTAACCAATAAATCTAATCAACCTGATTGAGTTGATTAGATAGGGGTAAAAGCCATTTCTTCGAAGAAGGCGATGCACAATAAAATCGGAGAAATGGTGAACCTGAGCTGGTGTAAGTCGACAAAATCAATAATCGGTGATGTGCAACTCTATTGATCAAGCGAATTACAAAAGGAAAATTACAAAGCTAAAAACAACTCTTAGTCGACGAAAAGTAAAGTAGAAGTAGAGCGAGTTGTTTGATTGATTGGTTATTGAAAGTGCATCTAGGCCCCTAAATGAGTTTTGGTTAATTAATGACAAATGATTAAAGTGACTAATGCGTTTGATGAGTATGTGAACAGGTGAAAGTCCAAAAGTGGGATCATCTACGAACGTTGGCAACCCTCAAAAAGCACAAGGAAGAAAAACGGAGACATTTCGGTGTAATTTACTTTTATCAATTGAGTCATAGAAATGTCGTACTATTAAGAGGGGTGCAATGTAACTGATCTAGGATTAGTCTCTATGCTCGGATGAATGCTACTCATCAAACAGTTTCTTGTTCTGTCCAGATCGGATGTTCCGGTATTAAATCGGATGTTCCGATGCATCAAGCTTTTCCGGTGTGGCTGTTTTGTGTTCGCCGAAAAATTGAATAGTCCAATTAGTTGGATTGGATATTCCGATCAGTGTAAATTCGAAAAAGGGTGCTCTCTGGACAGATCGGATGTTCCGATCTATAGGATCGGACATTCCGATTATGTCATTTCCTTAGATGGGTGCATACTGGAAAAATTGGATGTTCCAATTGGTTAAATCGTACATTCCGATTAGTGTTAGATCTCTAAAGGCACTCTCTGGAAATATCGGAGGTTTCAATATTTGAATCAAAAGTTCCGATGTAGACTTAAGAAAACTCTTTAAAGGTGACTCTCTGGAAATATCGGACATTCCGATCGCAAAAATCGAAAGTTCCGATGTGTATTGCCTCGACCGTTAGGGTTCGTTGGTTTCTGGAAATTTACCCACATCGGATGTTCCAATGTCCCGATCGGATATTCCGATGTGTGGCTGGATTGAGGCATAACTACTAGTTTTCAGCCTCTCCTATAAATACTCCACCTCCTCCCCATTTGATGGGTTACCTTTTTGGCTGAACTTTGTGAGCTCTCAATACACATTCTTGAGCATTCTTTTTCCCTCCTCTTGATCTTAGTGATCCTTGGAAGAGTGAGGTGTACAAAAGAGAGATCTAGTGCTAGAACAAGAGCAAAGTCATTCATCTTGAGCATTAGGGATCAACTCCAAAACTAGCTTCACATTGGATTCATTACTCTTGGAGGTTGAAGGACTCCTAGATGGCTAGGCGTTACTCACGAGCTCTCGAAGATTGTGGGTAGCCATGAGAAGTTTGTGAAGGCCGATTTTGCCTCCGGAAGGGAAGAAAACAAAAGTGAAACCAAATCTCAAGTGTGACCGAGGTTTGGGAGGAAAGGGTTGGAATATACCCGACTCTTTGTGAGCTTACTCAACGGAGACGTAGGATCCCCTCAAGGATCCGAACTCCGGGATCAAATACTCTTGTCTCTTGTTTGATTTGATTTTTGCTTGTTGTGAATCTTGTTCTACTCTTTCCATTAAAGTTCTAATCAGTTACTAGTTGACCCTAGATCCTTCACTTTATCTTGCATCAAGTTGGAGTAGAAGTTATTCGTAGCTAGCTAGATTACATTACTTATTCTCAGTTTTCTATACTGATCGGATATTCCAATACTTGGTCGGAAGCTCCGATTATTTATTAGAAGTTCTGATACTTTTTTCGCTGCAGTAAATTTCGTTTAAAATTTTAAATAGCCTATTCACCCCCTCTAGGCAATTATCATATCTTTCAGCTATTCCCTCCGATGTCGCCTGCCACCTTTATAGTGTCTGACCCGATCGTGTCCTTCTTAGATTCTTGACGTAACCGTCCATATCAATTTGTGTCCTTGGATACTTAACGTAACCATCTGTATCGGTATTAGTTTTCCCCATGATATCTCATTTTTGATATTAACATCAGGCACAATTGATAAACCGCACCAGCTCATGACTCTTTCCATACCCGATATTCTCTTTTATGAACTAACCATACCAAACCGAGTCATGACACTTTTCATACCCGATATTCTCTTTTGTCAACTAACCATACCAAACTGATTCTTACCAAATTGGCTATGCACCAAATTCTAGTGTCAATAGTGACGCTAACACAAAGTTCTTTCATATCAGGGTAAATGCGTGTAGGCGAAAAAATCACATACAATCCATCATAATCGATAGAGGCACAATCCACAATCATCTAGACAAGCAGGATGAGCTATTCACCTACTTTTTCGCACTGCTAGGCACCAAAAAATAGAGGCTTCACTTCCTCAATTGGGAGTGTTGGACATCCCACGTCATGACTTAAGTAATCTAGAAGATCCTTTTCTTATCAAAGAGGTCAGGGGGGGTAGTGTTCTCCATGCCCCCCAAGAAGGCACCATGACTTGATGGATTTATAGGACTTTTCTATAGGATTTGCTGGCAGATCGCCAAGGACGATCTCATGGAAGCTTTACATCAGTTGTATATCCTAAACGGCCGATAGTTGCAGCAGCTGAACTCGATCAACATCGTTTTAGTGCCAAAGAAGCAGGATGCCACCAGGATAACCGGTTGTAGGCCTATCAGCCTCATCCACAGTGTAGGGGAGAGTTTCCAAGATCTTGGCGATGAGGTTGGCACCACTCCTACATGATATGGTACCGAACAATCAAAGTGCTTTCATCAAGAAAAGATCTATACACGACAACTTCCTATATGCAAAGAATCTGGTCAACGAACTTCATATAAAAAGAACTCTAATGCTCTTCATCAAATTAGACATAGCCAAGGTTTTCGATTCCGTTAGTTGGGAGTTCATTTTGGATTCGGGCCACGTTGGAGAGAATGGATGTCGATGATTATGGAATCAACTTCCTCGCGCGTTCCACTGAATGGCACTCCAGGACAGTCGAGCCAGCACAGGAGAGGACTACGGCATGGTGATCCTCTTTCCCCTATGTTCTTTATCTTGGCCATGGAACTGCTTCAAAGACTGATTTCCAAGGCAGTAGAGGAAAACCTCATCAAGCAGATCCCTATCACCTGGGCTACGATGAACTTCTCCTTCTATGCCGATGATGCTGTCGTTTTTTAAAATCCCGACAAGGAGGAGTTGAAGATAATTTAGCAGGCCCTAAACATTTTTGGAAGTGACAGGATTTCAGACTACCTCCAAAAGAGTGAGGTGTACCCCATAAGATGTGACACCCTTGACATGCTAACAATTCTACAAGATTTTCCTGCTCATTCAAAATCCTTCCCATGCATGTACTTAGGTTTGCCACTACGACCTTCAAAATTGAAATGCTCGGACCTACAACCGCTTATTGATAAAGTCCAAAATCGTTTGGTGGGATGGAAAGAAAAGATGCTATCTAGGGCTACCAGGATGGTTCTAACGAACTCTATCCTCATGTAACTAGTAGTCTATCACCTAACGGTGTACCCCATTAGAAGTTAGGTGACAAAGAGACAGGATAGGCTATGAAGAAACTTTATTTGGAGAGGCAAATAGGAATGCAACGAGGGACACTGCCTAGTTAACTGGAAGAAAGTTTGTAGACTGAAGACCCTTGGAGGCCTTGGAGTAAAGGACCTGGACAGATTCGGTTGGGCACTTCGCGTCCGATGGCTTTGGTATGCTTGGAAGGAACAGCACAGACCGTGGGCAGGCTCGGCTATATCATGTGATAACTTCGTTCGCAGCCATTTCAATGCGAGTACCAAGCTAATACTAGGAAATGGTGAAAGAGCGAACTTTTGGACGCCCAATTGGCTTCATGGAGCCTCCCCCGCGCGATTTAGCTCCCTCCTACTACCAATTAGCCTAGAGTAAAGGAGGTTCGGTCAAGGAGGAGCTGACCAACAGGAGTTGGCTTCGACCAATTTGCAGGATCAGTACTGAAACACAGATTGATGAGGTTGTTCGTTTGTGGCAAGCCATTCAGCAGGTCCAACTATAGGAAGATGTTGTTGAGGAACGCGATATGCTACTCTAGCACAACTTAAATTTTCTACCGCAAAACCAAAAAAGCTACTCGCAAGAAGGGGATCATAGATCAATTACCACTAAACGCGCAGTTGCGGAATCCTTCGCACGTCATTGTAGTGGATCGTTCTCGCCGCAGTCGTAGATCGTCCTCACCTCGGTCGTGGATTGTCCTCGCCTCGCCGTGGATCGTCCTTGCCTCGGTCGTGGATCGTCCTTCCTCGGTTGTAGATCGTCCTCACACGCCGCAGTTGCAGCAGCGTCACCACAGCAATCCACACGTCTGGGGATGGAACGCCGTGTGTAGGTGTGCAAGCACCGGGTCGCTCGGCAGGGGCAACAAGAGGAGGTGGCTAGGGTTTCGGGCGAAACACTTCTAAACCACACGAAAATAAGTTCTGCACCAAGCCTCCTCCCCTCTTTATATAGCCACGAGGTGAAACCCTAGGCAGTCAGGGCCCATCTACGCACTAAGCCCATGAGGTCCATTAATTACGGATCCAATCCGAATTAATGCGTCCCAGCCCGTTTAAGTGTGTGACCCTGTAGGTTCAAGCGCATTTGGACATACATTCAAAAAACCTTTTTCTAATCCAATAGTCGGTAGCGGCTCCATGCAGAGCATGCTAACTCCCAAATGCATATGATCAAAGTACTGATGTAATAACCCCTTTGCCAAACTATATGAAGATCGAACTCAAGGCGAGAAGCATGTCATCCTTTGACAGTTCAATCCATCTCTCGTATCCGTGATATATTAATAAGTTGTGATTGACTTCTCAATCACGGCATGGCCATGCACTTCCTTAATCATATCACATGAGTGGCATAGACATATATCTCCGTTACATTGGAGTGGTAAATTCCATCTTGACTGCTCACTTCCCTCTGCATGTTTCATAGTAAACACATGAAAGCTACTTTTAGAACTATTCGGTTAGGAAATAGTGTTTGGTAACCCTAAGGTAAACTATTACATATGTAGGGAATGTGACAATCTCTGGTCTAAGGATCATACATCTACTATGTATGAGATACATTGATGATATATAAGAATGTAACATTCTCGCAGTGTTCCATTGCGTGTCTATCCAACACATGTTTTTCAACATGCGTTCACAATGTATTGATGATATCTCCATATCCCATGATCTATGAAACATGATCATCGATCAATACCTGCGCTGATCTATTCATTGTTGTCCTATACGATGATACTCGATCAGAGATACTTACCGAATTATATCAATGAGTAAAGAGTTTCATAAGCAAGTCACATACTTGCTGATCAATAAATAATATACATTCATTGTACCAATAATCATATTATTATTCATAAACATAGTCATGTTACAATCATCTATATGATTGCCTCAAAGGCATAACACTAACAGATGTGCAGGGCGATATTGTTTGGAAATGGACGTCCAATGGGGAGTACTCGGCCAAAACAGTATACAGGACCCAATTCCTCGATTCCATACCAGACTACAGCTACAACATTATTTGGCGCACAAGGGCGGAGGGAAGATGCAGGTTCTTCGCATAGCTCTTTATACATGACAGGATCCTCACAGCTGACAAACTTGCAATTAGGGGATGGCCTCATAGTGCATTCTGTGCATTGTTTTGATAGGAGCCCGAATTGGCAAGCCATCTTCTCTTGCGTTGCCCTTTCGCGAAGCAGGTTTGAAGGAAGGTCTTACACTTTATGCAGATAAACCATAGCACCCCGAAGCCTACATTTGTTCAGTTAGGTGTCACTGCTTGGTGGTGATCAGTCTGCTCTTCTACCACCGAACAACGTCACAAGGAGGTGGATGGCATTGTCATTTATGCCATATGAAATCTTTGGAAAGAGCGAAATAACATGATCTTCAAAAAATCTTATCGACTGTGGAGCTGGTGGTAAATAACATTGCTCAAGATGTGCGGAATCGAGCTAATGCTTTCGCAATCGCATGAGGCAGGAATCCTGCCTGACGGAGATCGGCTTTTGACGGCGCTAATAGGATACAGAACCTGAACCAAAATCTTGGGTGATCATGCGTGCAAACTATATTCTAGCGGTTGTAGATCCCTTGCATTTACTCTGTTGGGGTTGTACTCTATTATGTAGTCTACCCAGCCTCTTGCCTCTGGGTATACCTACTCGCTTGATGCATCGTAGATGTCTATAAAACCACTGTTGTAACTTTTATTGTTCTATCTTATTACATCCGACAGAATTCCTGTCGTCTCTTTCAAAATATATACTACAAGATTCGGCGTGCCTGCATGCAGCTGCTGCAACTCATGTTACAACGACTCCCAACTTTGTACGTACATATAGTATATTCGAAGATCATTGAAAGGAAGACATTACCGTTCGGCACACTTTACTTCACCTTGTAATATAAGCAATGAAGTCCTCGAGGTCATTTTGCGACGACCCGTCGTCGGTCACGGAGGTGCAGATGGACACGCCGAGCGCCTTGCCCGCTTCCTCGTTTCCCAACCTTCGTCGGAGACCATCGATCGCCTTCTTGATAGACCTCCCGGATGGCCTCCGCCCGTACCATATCATTGTGCTTCTCCCACGGCCTCATGAGGAGATTGGCCTTGAGGTACTTGCGCACGAGCTCCGCGCCCCATGGCTGGTCGAAGCGCATTGGCCAGGCAAGAATCGGCTTGCTGTGGCTCAGGCTCTCCATGGTCGAATTGCAGCTGCAGTGGCTCATGAACGCCGCCGTGGCGCTGTACGCTAGGATCTCAAGCTACGGGGCCCACCTGGTGATCACGAGCCCCGTCCCTTCGGTTTGCCTGGTGAACTCAGACATCAGTTTCGCGTGCCGGTTTTCACTGGCTTCCTTGTACATGGCACCGCGGTCGGCGTCACGCAGCACCCATAAGAACCGCTGCATGCAGTCGCGTAGTGCCGCAGCAAGCTCCGCGACTTGCTGACCCATCAGTGATGATGTGTTGCCGAACGATACGTACAACACCGAGGCTAGCGGTTGCTTGTCGAGCCAGTGTAGGCACTCGTGCCGCGTCTGCCCCCGGTGTCTGCGTGTCCGGTCGCGTCGAGCAGTGGGTGTAATGGCTCGATGGCGAAGAACTTCTGCCCGCGGTAATCCGGATTATTGGCCTCCACGTCGATGAACTCGCCCTAGAGCGTGCGGCACGTGTTCATGACCACGCTGGTGGCGGTCGTGCCCTCCCTGTCCTGCTCCGTCCGGAAGATATACTCCACGAACTCGTTCGACATGCAGACGTCGACAGGGTGAAAGTGTAGGCCATGCTCACGTAGGAGCCGGTGCCCAGGGATTGGAAATTTTTTTGGCACCACTGAAATCATTGAAATTTTGAAATTTTGGAACGAAATAGCTGTTAAAAAATTTAAATTTTTGAATAAAGTTTAACCAAAATTTGAATTTTTAGATAAAATTCAAATGAATCAACCGAAATGCAACCAAGATAAAGAGTTTTTCAATACTCACCGAAATAACCGAATTTCGCCGAATGCCGTGACTTGGGTCTACCTACGCAACGTTGTATGACACGGCCACGCACGGGAGCATATCCTGTGCACATATTCAATAATTAAATCGAAACCGTCCAGATTTCATCCAACGGTGGTTCTATCGGGGTGGTAATTCGATGAGATCTGGACGGTTCAAATTTAATTATTGTATATGTGTACATGATGTGTACTGCATACAGAACGCCTCGCCGTTTGGAATCCGCGCAGCCTCGACCGCGGCGAAGGAACTCAGGCGATCGTACAAGACGACGACGCGGCGGTGGGTGGCTGAGATCCTCTCAAAGAGTCTGGCGAGCGGCGCTCGCGCGTCGGCGACGAAGGCCTTGTGCATGGGCATCGTCCCTCGGTAGTCGGTAAATTTTGGTTTTTCGCTCGCTCGCGCTCCGCCTGGCGTGTGGGAAGATCCGTCCAATCCCCTTTTCCCACCTCACTTGCTTTGGTTCCTTTCGTTCCTTCCGCCTTCTTCCCCCTCCCCGAGCTCACTATCCCCATACTCCGCTCCTTCACCGCGCCTTCCTGCGCTTCTCCGCCGCCAGCCGGTCCGTCCCACGCTGCGCCGTGCTTTCGTCCATCCGCCCCTCCCTTCATCCATCTGCCCCTCCGCCGCGAGCCGTCGTATCTGCCGCTTTCGCAACACCGCCTCAACTTCCGCGTTGCTGCCCCTTCGCAGCACCTTCATCCATCCGGCCCTCCGCCGTGAGCCGTCCCGTCCCGCGAGACCGCCCCTTCGTCCATGCAGCCGTCGTGCCCGCCGCCTTCGGTGCATCCTACTCGCCGTTTGGCCCCTCCTTCATCGCGCCTCCATCCTCCATTCATGCCCTCCCTGCGTCAGCTACCCTCGCTGTCTCCCTGGGAGCGCCTGCTGTTTGCCTCCGGGGCTCCGCCGCCAGCCATTTTTTTGGATCAAATCCGCCGCCAGCCATCCCGTCCCGCGTTGCCGCCCCCTTCGCCGCGCCTTCATCCGTCCAGCCGTCCGCCACCTTCACCGCATTCCGCTTCGCCGTCTGACCCCTCCTTCATCGCGCCTCCATTCGTGCACCGCTTACTGCTTTCTATTTATGTAACCTCATACAGTCATACTTATTACTTAATTGTGACCATTATTGCTGATTCCATGTAACTCTGCTTTAATCGCCTTGTTTACAGTTCTCGCTGCTGGTTTTTCTTGCAGCGTGATACACCCCTCCACACCACTATTACAACGGAATATTTGATCATTTGCCCTGAAGTTAAGTGGCCTTTGATTATTTGCCCAAAGTTGATCGTCTTTGATCATTTGCCCTATGATGTCTCATTGACACGCGGGTCCTAGAGCCACATGTCAATGAGACATTATAGGGCAAATTATCAAATGCCGATCAACTTTGGGCAAATGAGCAAAGACCGATTAACTTCGGGGCAAATGATATGAAACATAATTTCCTCCTTATGAATCTAACCCTTCTCATCATATTTTTCAGGCATTGCCGTCCCATATAGTGCACTGCACTTCATGCTATACTGCAAGGTACTTCACAGTATAAGATTTCTGATTTACCATAAGCAAATAAAAAAGAAGCTTATCAGGTACCGTTCCCATACTATGCCTTCTTATGTTTATTACTTTACCAACCCATATGCTGTTCAGCACATCTGCCATCATCATCGCAAAAATTATCTCTTTCAGGTTGCTGCCCACCTTAAAGACCAACTACTGAAAAAATCATACGTTTCCCATTCTATATGCTCCAAATTTTAGTCCTATCACATCGATCTCTTCTCAGTCCGCTATGACGCTATCGTATATTGCGACCTGTATAGTATTTACTAAAAATAATACCTTCACAGTAGCCCAATTTAATATTATTTTTATCTCCTTACTTAATTAATCAAATATGTTCAGATACTTACAAACATCTAGCAGAGAAATGACAGCAGCCTAATGCAGTGTACATTAAAACGACAATCTAACTTGTCCTATACTGAAGTCCGTTTTCTAGAAAAACATCTCTCAGCCAAGGAACTACTGCACTGTATGATATGCCGTCCATTAGATAATAATTACCTATTAACATAAGTCCTACTTTATTTACACTCTATGCGTCGAATTACATCTAAAAAACCAGCTTGCTCATATCAAAGAATATTAAAGATAGTTCGCAGCTAATCTACCAATACCGTCTACTCATGTTTACTCATAGTCATCGCATTTAACTGCATAGCGGTTATATCTTGCACTTATTTCTTCTCCTCCTTGTCTGCCTATCTACGAAATAACGTGCCACCATAGCCTCTTTCCTTATACAATTAATACACCTAAACTATATATCGCTTCAGTACCTCCACTGTGTTATCAGTGTAAATTTTCCTACCTTTTCTTATAAGACTTATCTTTATTTTGTATACCAACTGCATTGATATTATACCTCTAATTTATAAACTTCACAGCTACTCCACAGATTTACAGAGACGCACATAATGTTTTATACTTATTGCTACCTAAATAACTGACATAACAATACTTTAAAACAATACTCACAGACATCACTGCACTCGTTTTACTTCGTAACTTAATTGCCATCTAAACAAAAATATACTGAAGATACAGATCATGCTGCGTTTTAGTCCATGTTGCATTCAAGATATTAATTAACCTCCTTTTTTTTTGTTTGTATTCCATCCTTATGTATAGACCTCCTTTTAAACAAATGCTATATCTGTTGTTTATATAATATAAATGTCCCTCCGTTACAACAGAACAAAATACAAAATGATCCGACCGTATTGCCTAAAATTATTATTGTTTCTGTCACCTTTCAGGTGTTCATATTACACACCACATTGTAATAACAACAGTACTCACAATTACCGGATATGTCCATATAAATATACACATAAATGTACAAACTTCACCACATATCGACTAATCCTCTACTGTCTAACTTAGCCGAAGATCCACATGAAAGGTCAGTATATTTTCAACATTTCTTCACAGCTGACACCATGATATAAACATTCTCCAACAAAACAGCTGATAGCTATTCACACTACATCATCTATCTAACCAAGCTCTTTTCCTCACAGCACAATCCACGGCAAAAAAAATCTCCGCACTGCAAGGCGACTTTTCCCTGACAACAAAGATGATGAACCATCCAAGGTACGCCACAGTATATACACACTAACTGTAGTTGTCTTTACTATACATAAATTCGTCTACAACCACATACCCTAACTTAATTTCCTAATATCTTCTTTACAGTGATCTATACAGCCATAACTACGGAGCTCAACAAACTCTGCATCTTGCAACAATGGCAACACCAATAGCCAGCCTTTTTGATGTACAGCGTAGCAGCGGACTTTTTGCTTTTCAACCTGCTACCGTTACCTCATTCGTGCTGTTAATCACGCACTAGGCAAACCTATAACCCAAACATCTACTGTTAAAAAAACCGTGGACCAATCCTATATAACCAACCTTTTGCTTTCAATTTATGCTTTCTAATACATAACCAACCAATCTCAACCTTTTCTTCGCTTTATTCACTTCCTTTCCATACAAAACAATATGATTTTACAACAGCATTATTTTTCCCTTCAGCCATTATCGTAGCCCCACATTGCTACATCCTCTACAGAAATTTATAAACAGCTTATACAAACATATACTTCAGTATACTTAAACATACGTACATATTCCCAAACTAAACACATCCCAAAAAAAATGCATGCCAACATTTTGTTTCAGAGAAACTCTCTCCATATATTGTCATATACCTTAGATGGTTCATCATCGTTGTTACAACCAATACCATCACCGACAAAAATATTACTTTACCAATACCGGATTCAGGTCCCGATAATACTCACCCCTATATAAATCAAAACATAACAAAATTAAGATCCAATTCCCTACCCTATCAGCCATGCTTAAAAATTTATATAAAATGTTACCACTCCATTTCAACTATGCTGTATTGTTGTGCCATCTGTCATACACAAAATGCTTAACCTACTGTGGAATACGGTATGTTTTCCTCTCAGTTGTTTATAATTTCTACCTCTCTAAGTCAACCTGGTAAGGTTTAAACTTACCACTTGCCCCTTTTATTTGCCATTTGGATTTTTGGTTCTCACATATTTACTCCAAATCTTTTGGTTATGGATAACATTGACTTTGACCATAGATGCTTTTAATGTGTTTCTTACATTTAATCTAAAGATGCTGTCAATCCCATTATAATTCACTTTCTGTTTTACTAGATTGTTGTACTACAAACATGGTACAAAGATGAGAAAGCCGACATTGCCATTGTGTTTATCCAGTAAGAGTTACCTCTTCCTTCGCAATGTTTCCTCGACTTCAAATTGGAGCAATTAGTTTCTTAAGGAACTTGCTTCTCGGCTCGACCTGCGGGCCATTTGAAAAGCCTGTTATTGAGAAAAACAAGAAGTCTCTTGTTCGATTGTTGGATGAGCAATCTGATATTAGATAGCTGGTCCATGAAAGGTACCAAGTGAATCTAAGCTTATTCTTTGGGGCTTTATCCGGATGTATTCTCTATGTAAAGTGTGTGTTTTTCACTGAACAGCTATCCAACATATTCAGACATTCTTCAGAACATTGGTGGTGGCCTTGCCATGGTGCCTTCGGTTGCTGCCTTTGCTACTGCTGAAGGTGAGCCTATGCAAGTGCCACAAATTCAGAGTTGCCGCACGTATGTTCATCTGAAACCCCATCATTATAATCACTATTTTGCATTTCTATCTCTATCCTCAACTTTGTGATGTTTCCGGAAATCCATTGCTTTTATTGATTTGGAGAGATGTTTGTAAGCTAACTTGTGAATGGAAAAAATTCGCTTCTCAAATCCATTACCTGAGGAAGACATTTACGTCTGTCAGTGGCATTTATTGTTAGGTAAGTTTTTGCGCACTTCTGTTTATATGTATATGTTTTACCTTCTCATTAACTGGCTGCACTTGATATAGTAAAACATCTGCTATTTTTTGCAGCTTGAGGTTAAAGGTGGAAGGATTACTTGGCTGACTCCGTATGCTGATCATCAAATAACGGCTGATGATGTTGGCTTCAATGTGATGCATGTTTTGCTATGTTTCTATGGGGTAACATTTGCAACTCAATGATGGAAAAACAGTATTGAGAGCCTGTGCAGTTCTTATATATAAAGAAAAATTGGTCTGCATGATTCTGTAGAGGGAATGCTAGCTTATTTAGTGCTGATTGTTTTTTAGGCTGTGGCTGGTCAGAGTGTTTTTTGTGTTGTTTATGTCAGCCTTGTTGCTGTGTGCAAGTTTCTTGTTCTCATTCTCCCTTTATTCAAAATGACCTGCCAATTATAAATTTTTGATTATTTTATATTTACTTACATTTTTTACTGTTTCGCCAAAGGATAAGTGATATCCGCCGTTGAGAATGGTTTTGCAAAATGAATCCTTTCTCAAAATTTACCAAGCGCAACATAATTTGCGGCCGCAAGGAGCACTGACCTGTTGAATTCACCAAAGAAGGTCCGATATTCATGTATTTGTTAACTCATTTGCGTTCTATACTTTTATTTGTATTAGCTTTATTTTTTCAGTGGGTTATTGTACGGTTCTTTCATTCCGTTGGCTGCTCATGCCCAAAGAGACCGATCGGCTAACACATCTGCGTTCTACTACTGAAAAGGTTGGTTTGTGGTATAGCTTAATACTTTTTCAGTTTCCAATGTTGGTGTTGTGCGTCACATGAATTTATTTACTAAACATACAGGATGTGTTTCACAATCCAAAAGTCAGGTGCTGTTTTCAGAAGTTTCAATCAAAATAAACCATCAGAAAAGCTTTGCTATGTAAGTTCTACCTACACTACCATCATTATGGAAACTTCTTAATGTACGACTTAAACCGAATACTACAAAAACCTACTAATGCAGATTGCTGCTGCAAGGTAATATAAATGTCAAACAATCTTATGATTTTTGTCACAAACATAGATATCAAGAGTTGTTTTTTGCCATTCTTCTTATACCAATGCATGATTCCAGTCTTTTTGAAAATATACTGATCTTCATGAGGCTATCTGCGGCTTACACACGCAGTCAAGCTACTAGAAAAATAAAATGATTATCTTCTTTTTTGGACACATTCTCCTTCAATACGTTACTATTCTGCCTCATTACCTTATCTCATATGTTACTATATTATTCGCAAACGCTAACTTACGCGGCGTGCCGCTGCGGACCCATTTCTATTTGGTTTTATAAGGGAAGTAATTAGCGAGTAAATAAAGTCGATTGGTTTTTTGGTATTGTTCAGACGTATTGATAGCGTTAGGGAATTGCTAAATAGCACTTGAGTGTTTTTTATGTGCACTTAATTTTTTGTCTATTAGACATTTGTGCTTTTATTGAGCTGTAAGCACTAAATTTTTGGATCCATTAGATATTAATCATTTCGACTTTGTCAATATTTGAATTTATGGCCCATGTTTTTGTTTGTTGTGTTCCTTATAGTTTATTTTGTTCCTCTTTTATTTTTACATAATTTAATTTATGTAAAACTAGTATATAATTGATTAAAAACCTTGTAAAAAAGTGTCGACGATTGGAGAACGGGCTCCCGCCGAGCTTACTTGTTGAATGAGGGATCAACCAAAGCCCCTTTCTGTCAAAGGTGTAACGTCGAAGACGTGGGAGACGGTCCACTAGAACAGACATAAACACAAGGATTTTATCACAGTTCAGCCTCTCACGGTTGAGATAATAGCCCTACGTCCAGTCGCCTAGAGGCGTTTCTCTGTATTGGATTGAAGGATACGAATACATGGATCTCGCCATGGGATCCCCCCCTCCTTGTTGTTGGAGGGGGCTTAAATACAAGGTATCGTGGTATATACATGGTAACTGCCTCCTAAAATCATGCTAGTTGCCATTTTGGACGTGTCCTTGATTCTCGCCATATTTGAATTCCTGGTGTAACTTCCTGGATCTTTGACTAAATAACCACCACTTTCCTGTTTTATTGGTTGACCACGTCCTTGGCGATCTCCGAGGGTCCCTTTGGTCTGGTTCGACCGCCAGTAGCCTCGTCGAGCACGTTTGTTCGTCTTGGCGTCTTTGAAGCTTCGTGGTGAGCACTTTTGCCAAGGCATAGCGGGCATGCCCGTGTCCGAGCATGGGGTGCTCGGGACCCATCCTTGGTACCGCGTCCGAGGATGTTTATGGTCGGTGAGTGCATGACCGTCGAGGCGAGAATAGTCCTTATGAATATCCCAATCCCCGACGGCTAGTCCCAGAGGCTCAAGTGAGATGGGTCATCTCCTTGAGACTGAGAAGTTCAAGGAGGGATTGAATTCTTGATGGTGAAGCACTTACCTCAAAGATCTGGTCATGAAACGATCAGAAAAGGAACTCGATAGATGAGGCAGCTCATACTATCACATCCCGAGCGAACCATGCTCGAGGAAAAGGGTCAGACGAGCCGCACTGAAGTGAAAATAAAATGCGATCGAAACTCGTCTCGAGCATGGATCGAGGCAGGGACGCTAGGCATGGATCGACGCCTAGCAAAGGTAACTAGCGCAGGCGGTGAACAAACACATGTCGCCGCATCCCATGCACGGATCAGGTGCATAGGGAACTAGACATGGATCGGATGTTCAGGCAACTAGCAGATTGCGAGTGGACTCACACCGCCGCATCCCAAGCATGGATCAAATGCCTAGGGAAAGATAACTAGCGCATCAGAACAAACACATGTCGCCATCCCATACCGGATCGGTGCACAGGGGAACTACACATGGATCGATGTTCAGGCAACTAGCGTGATTGCGGCGGACTCACACCTGCCGCATCCCAAGCATTGGTCGATGCTCGAGGAACTGACAGACGAGACCAGCTGAGCCGCCAGATCTGGACATGGACCAGATGTCCAGGGAAAGAAACTGGTAGACCTGTGCTCAAACGCAGAGCACTCTTGGCCCAGAACAAGAAAAGTCCCCAAACGCGATGCTCGTTTGGAGGAATTTAGACGTGTCCTCGAGCGATTAACGTGCTCGAAGGAAGAGACTCGCGCCCGAGCGAAGTGCGTGCTGCGCGAACATCAGCCTCGATCCGGCCGGCGCGTGCTCGGAGGAAGAGACTCGCACCCGAGCCGGCGTGCTCGGCGCGAACAGATCACCCCGAGCGGCGCGTGCTCGGAGGAAGAGACTTCGCGCCGAGCCGGCGCGTGCTCGGGCGCGAACAGATCGATCCCCGAGCCGGCGCGTGTTTCGGAGGAAGAGACTCGCGCCGGCGGCGGCGTGCTCGGGCGAACAGATCGATCGAGCGGTGCGCGTTTCGGAGGAAGAGACTTCGCGCCGGCCGAAGGCGCGTGCTTTCAGCGCGCGAACAGAAACGATCCTCGAGCCGGCGCGTGTTTCGGAGGAAGAGACTCGCCCTGAGCGGAGCGTGTTTCGGCGCGAACAGATCGGCCGAGCCGGCGCGTGTTTCTGAGGAAGAGACTCGCGCCGAGCGGCGCGTGCTCGGGCTCGCGAACGAAACGCCCCGAGCCGGCGCGTGTTTCTGGAGGAAGAGACTCGCGCCGAGCGAAGTCGTGCTCGGCCGCGAACAGATCGACCCCGAGCCGGCGCGTGTTCGGAGGAAGAGACTCGCGCCGAGCCGGCGCGTGCTCGGCACAGATCGATCCCCGAGCGGGCGTGCTTTCGGAGGAAGAGACTCGCGCCCGAGCGAAGTGCGTGCTCGGGCGCGAACAGAATCAGCCCCCCGAGCGAAGTGCGTGCTCGGAGGAAGAGACTCGCGCCCGAGCGAAGTGCGTGCTCGGCGCGGAACAGGAACAACCCTTCTAAGCACAGTTTGATTGAGGTAAAGAACTCTTACATACCTTTCCTCATCATAATTTGTGTAGTATTGGTCGTCAGATGTGGAAGATGACGCCTTCGGGATTCCTTTGGCAAAGAATTCGTCGATCCCCACGGACGGCGCCAGCTGTCGACGATTGGAGAACGGGCTCCCGCCGAGCTTACTTGTTGAATGAGGGATCAACCAAAGCCCCTTTCTGTCAAAGGTGTAACGTCGAAGACGTGGGAGGCAGTCCACTAGAATGCACATAAACACAAGGATTTTATCCTGGTTCAGGCCTCTCACGGTTGAGATAATAGCCCTACGTCCGATCGCCTAGAGGCGTTTCTGTATTGGATTGAAGGATACGAATACATGGATCTCGCCATAGGATCCCCTCCTTGTTGTTGGAGGGGCTTAAATACAAGGTATCGTGGTATATACATGGTAGCGCCTCCTAAAATCATGCTAGTTGCCATTTTGGACGTGTCCTTGATTCTCGTCATATTTGAATTCCTGGTGTAACTTCCCTGGATCTTTGACTAAATAACCACCACTTTCCTGTTTTATTGGTTGACCACGTCCTTCGGCGATCTCCGAGGGTCCCTTTGGTCCTGGTTCGACCGCCCCGTAGCCTCGTCGAGCACGTTTGTTCGTGCGCGTCTTTGAAGCTCGTAGCTGAGCACTTTTTGCCAAGGCATAGCGGGCATGCCCGTGTCCGAGCATGGGGGTGCTCGGGACCCATCCTTGGGTACCGCGTCCGAGGATGTTTATGGTCGGTGAGTGCATGACCGTCGGGGCAGAATAGTCCTTATGAATATCCCAATCCCCGACAAAAAGAATAATATTTCTCATCTAATATCTAACAAATTGAGCTCTACCTGATAAAATAATACTCAAATAGAGGTGATGAGCCAATTTGTGGATGGATGAATATAAAAACTCAAAATTTAATAAGAAAACGACAAGATTCTCTCTAAACACCCTATGCTTTAAGCATATCTATCCCAAATACTACCTCCATTACGTTCGGGAGAAACTCTCCTCAGAGAGCCCCTCCACCTGTCCCACCGCCTCTCTCTCCTCTTTTTGTGAAAAAGCCCCTCCGGTTCTTGAAATTACGGATAGATCCTTTGCAATTTTTTGTGAGAGGGAAATTTTTTCCCCGGTTCGCGTATAAGTCCCTCATTCGCCGTTTTACATAAAAACCTCCCGTTAAATACGAATCGTAAATGAGCCCTTTTATAATTTTTTAAAATAGCGAACAGGTCCAAAATCATAACAAATAGGTCCGTGCACTTTTCGTTCAGGTCCTTTCTCCGTTTTGCCCGAAAAAAATATTTTCGTGGTCCGTTTTTTCCTCCAGAGCATGGAAAAAATGTTTTCGTTTCTCCGTTTTGCCCGGAAAAAATGTTTTTGTGGTCCGTTTTCCCTTCGGAGCATGGAAAAAATGTTTTCGTTAGCCGTTTTTCCTAAAAAAACCGAAAAATGTTTTTGTGGTCCGTTTTTCCTCCGGAGCATGGAAATAATGTTTTCGTTTCTCCGTTTTGCCCGGAAAAATATTTTTGTGGTCCGTTTTTCCTCCAGAGCATGGAAAAAATGTTTTCGTTTCTCCGTTTTTCCTAAAAAAACCAAAAAATGTTTTGGTGGTCCGTTTTTCCTCCGGAGCATGGAAAAAATGTTTTCGTTTCTTCGTTTTGCCCGAAAAAATGTTTTTGTGGTCCTTTTTCATTCAGAGCATGGAAAAAATGTTTTAAAGTGTTCTCGTGGTCCGTTTTTTCTACGAAAACATTTTTTCAGGTTTTTTCGTATTAAAAATATATATTTTTCGTTCACGTGAGCGGCGTGCTGCCGCGCTCAATTTCCTAGCTCCCAATATGGACGGTTCCTTTCGGATCAACTGATTGTGAAATAATGATGTGTACTGTAGCACCATACTTTCACTACTGGCCTTCTGGGATATGAACGCTGCGTAATCACGCTCACTCGCCACAAAGTACTATACGTTCACCAGAAAATATAGTTATTAATATCATACCAATGCTAGCAGGTCTGACGGTATGTACTATTTCGTGATCTAAATTGATACAATGAAGTTCTATATATCGTACCGATCTCAATATTAACTTCGATCATATCGGCTTCGATAGTGGTCATACCGACTTCGATACCGGATGATACCGGCGGAATTGATAATATGTATATTTAATCATATATTATATTTGATAGTATAGCTATGTATTTGGAGTAACATATAAGTGAAAATTGGTATACATACAACTAAACATGTGTATATTTGCAAATATATATTATTATATGAAATCCGAAACAGTGCATCGGTATTTACTGGTATCAGAATGTACCATTTGAAGAGCTAAACCGGTACGATATCGATAAATTTGCCGAAAACTGGAACCACATGTTTGTTTGATACGACCCATAGTTTCCCATAAAACTTGTACAATTCAAATTCAATCAAACTGCTCAAAGTTTAGAAAAATATTTTTTTTTGACACAGCGTACTTCAGGGCCTGTTTGTTTCCTTCTCCAGCTTATATAATCCAGCTTTTTGGTGTTGGATTATATAAGCTGGATTATATAAGCTACCTTTAAATAAACCGGTGGGTTGTTTGTTTTCCTGGATTATTACTGTGTTGGATTATTAGTTTGAGATTATATAAGCACCCTAATGGCTGCTTATAGATTATTATAATCTCATGCTTTAGATTATATAATCTAGATTATAATCTAGACTGTTTGTTTCCCCATTAACTTATATAAGCTGGATTATATAATCCATAGGGCAAACAAACAGGGCCTCAATCACCTTGTGATGTGAGCAATGAAGTCATCTAGGTCCTTGCGCGACGACCCGCCAATAGCCGCGGACGCGCGGACGGCCTCCCCGAGCGCCTTTGCGCGCTGCTGCACCGCGAGCCCTTCCTCGGTGGCCATCACCGTCTCGATCACCTCCTGTACTGTTGCCGCTGGTGTCACCTCGTTGTGTTTCTCCCACGGCCTCACGAGGAGCCCAGCCTTGAGGTATTTGCACACCAGCTCCGCGTCCCACGGCTGGTCGGAGTGCATGGGCCAAGCAAGGATCGGCTTCCCGTGGCTCATGCTCTCCATGGTCGAATTCCATCCGCAGTGGCTCATGAACGCCGCCGTGGCGTCGTGCGCCAGGATCTCCAGCTGCGGCGCCCACCCGGTAATCACCAGCCCCGTTCCTTCGGTTTGCTTGGTGAACTCGGACAGAAACTTCGCGTGCCGGCTCTCGCCGAAGTCCGTGAATATGTTGCCGCGGTCGGCGTCACGCAGCACCCAGATGAACCGCTGCTTGCTGCCGCGCAGTGCCGCGGCAAGCTCGGCGACTTGCTCACCTCGGAGAGAGGACATCGAGCCGAACGACACGTAGAGCACCGATGCCAGCGGCTGCCTGTCGAGCCAGTCCAGGCATTCGTGCCGCTGCTTGCTCTGCTTCCACGCGGAAGCGTCGAGCAGTGGGTTTAATGGCCCGATGGCGAAAAGCTTCTTGCTGCCCGCGGCAAGGTACTGGGCGACAACGTCGATGAACTCACCCTCGAGCGCGCGGCACGAGTTGGTGAGGATGCCGGCGCCGGACGAAATCGATTGCGCCACTTTCGCCCGTTCGATGGCGTATTCGCTGAACTCCTTGGTCACGCATTCGTCGAGGAGGGAGTTGAGGCCGTTCTTGCGCAGGAGCTGGTGCCCGGCGTCCATTCGCCTGACGATGATCGACACGGCAGTGCAGTGCAACCCAAGCGCCTCCCCGTTGGGCAGGCGCGCCGCCTCTTCGGCGGCGAAGGAATTCAAGAGGTCGTACAGGATGACGACGCGGCGGCGAGAAGCAGAGAGCTTGTCCAGGAGAGCCGCGAGCGGGGCGCGCGCGTCGGCGGTGTAGGCCTCCCAAAGGGGCATGAGGTGGGAGGGGAAGGGCGAGTCGGCGGCGGGGCCGGGAGGCAGAGATACATACGTGGAGATCCCGAGGTCGTGGAACCGGACCGAGAGGAGCGCCTCCTCGTCCCAGCCGTGCACGCGCTCTCGTGCCTGGCGGACGTGCGCCGCGGGCGCCGCGTAGTGTACGTCCAGCCCGCGCGCCGCGAGCTGCAGCGAGAGGTGCAGGAGCTGGTTGAGGTGGCCCTGCGCCGGGAACGGCACCGCCACTATGGCGACCGCCTCCGCCGGGTTCCCTTTTCCTTCCATTCTGTGTTATCGCTTAATCCGTGCGGTGGAGCAGGGCAGACTTGGCGGCTATCTATATAAACTCTATATTATTGAACAAGTGGCGGGTGCTGAACGTTGATGAGTGAAGAGTTGACTCAGTTTTCCAGAGCGGTGGTCAACCGTCAAAGACAGGGAAGAAGATGTAGGCAGCAGGAGGTAGTGGAGGAGATGAGTAGGAAGGTAAGATGGTGGGTTGGTGGTGGAGAAAGTTGGGGGAGAAGGCACAGCACAGGGAGGAGTGGAAGCGGTGACAAGAGACGAAGGTGAGGCGAAGGGAGATGTTGCGGCCGCTATGGGTTGGTAGGGTGACTGTAGTAGCTGATCTGATGGAGTAACGTGGGGGTGAATACTGTGCACATCTACTTTCTGCACATTAATTTTGTCATTTAGCGTTTTTTTTGTTTTGTAAAAGTAACCATTTTTTTCCACTTTACCAACCGGCCCCACGGTTGCGAGTGTAAGCCGTAGCTGGCGCTACAGAGCAGCATGCAGAACAATATAAAGTGAATACTGTACCATGAATAGTGCTCAAAACAGTGCTGTACAGTGCCTGTCGCACGCACAGCCGCAGGGCAGACCTCGTGCTCCCTAGGCGCAGCAGGAGCGCGGAGAGCATTTTTTTTAAAAAAATGTTAAAAGGATAAGTTTACAAATATATATATATGCACACACATGATTGGTGGGCATAAGTTAGCGGAGATTCATCAAATCTAAATTAATGCATGTCAAAGATTTTAAATGATATTTGTGTACTCCTCCTGTTCTTTTTTCGATGTCATTTAACAATGTGTTCAATCAACATTTTAAAACTTTGACCTCTAATATATACAAAAACATATGGATTTGTCATATGCAAATGATATTACTAGATTTAGCATAAAAAAAACTTCTATAGCATTGTATTTTTAGTGATTTTTGCTACCATATAGTAATTGGAAAGAGTAACAGTAAAAGTAAGTACAGGAGACCGTATCGATTTCAAAAGGACAAGTAATTTCTATTTTCAGAGAGGGTTGTGGTATATATTAGTACTCTCTTGTTCATTTTTATAAGTCGTATTTTGATTTTACATAAGGATTAGGTTACGTTGAAATTAAGAAAAAGTATAAAATAATGAAGTAGATGCTCCCACTTAATTGTTATTGAAGATGAAAGATATACTTTGTGTGGGTGGTAATGAATAAATGCATATGGTTGAGAGAAAACAAATAGGGGTATAGAAGGAATGGCTTCATTAAATCTACATGCAAGTCTTATATTTGTGAATATGATCATAAAAAAATAAGCCTTATAAAAGTGAACGGAGGGAGTATAAAAATAGATGTGGTTCGCGTGTGTTACCGAGTTGACACGAAGGTGTGGCCGAACAGGTAGTAGATGTCAATGAAGATCAGCAGTCGATGTAGTCAAAGTCGATCGTCGGTGAAGAAACCAGCGAGCAATCGCGTGAAGACACTTCTCAAAAACGTGATTCGCTCTCTCTCGGTGCAGGATCTCAAGGATGAACGCTTTCAGAGACCTGCACTCCCAACAGTCGGTGCACGCCGGCAAAGCGGAAGGTAGGCAAAAAGCTCGAGAGAGTGATATCCCTCATCCTGTTCAGAGGCATCAAAGAAAAAGCAGAAGGTATCCCTCATCCTGTTCAGAGGCCTCAAAGAAAAAGAACAGGAAATCTGGCTTCTCAAACCCAAAGTACCTGGAGACGTCTGGGGAAAACTAGGCAAGAGGACTTACCACAGCTAATCACAAAAGTGCCCCAAAGCAAGAAGGGGAGCTAGTTGAGACCTGGTACTACAAAGAAGCATGTGGATAAGACAATTCCAGATCTAAATCTTCCATTGGAAGAAGCTGCCGGAAATAATGTGTGCGCACACATTGGCGGAGAAAAACTAAAGGAACTTGCTCATGAAATGGGAAATAACAGTGAAGAGCAAGTAGAAGTGCATGAAGCACCCCATGATGAAATGGCCATAAACTTTGTAATAACGAGAGAATCCATGAATAGAACAACATCCAATGTCGATGCATACTTTGCAAAGAAGATTGCCACGATCATTGATCATGATCCCAAGCCTGCATTTCTCGCAGAGTGCAAGAAAAGGCTCGATTGGGAAGATTGGAAGAAGTCAATCACCGCAGAGTTAGTCTCTCTGAACAAAAGAGAGGTGTTTAGGCCTATGTGCCACACGCCTCCCCATATAATCCCCGTAGGTCACAAATAGGTTTTTGTTCGGAAGAGGAATGAAAACAATGAAGTTGTAAGGTACATTGCAAGGCTTGTCGCTTAATGTTTCACTCAACGTCTTGGAGTTGATTATGAAGAAACCTATTCTCCAGTCATGGGAGGAATTAACTTTAGATATTTGATCTCAATGGCAGTCAACTTGAAGTTGAGAATGAAGCTAATGGATGTTGTCACAGCATATTTGTATGGAAACTTGGATTCGGAGATATACATGAAAGTACCGGAAGGTATCCCTATCCTAAACCAAGACAGAGCAAACAGAAACCTATACAGTGTGAAATTGGAGAAATCACTGTATGGGCTGAAGCAGTCAGGAAGAATATGGTATAATTGCTTGAGTGACTTTCTCCGCAAGAAAGGCTACACGAACAACGAAGATTGTCTGTATGTATTTATACAACGATATCCGAATGGATTTTGTATAATCTCCGCCTATGTAGATGACTTGAACATCATTGGGACGGATGAAGAAATTGAAGAAGCATGCTCATACTTGAAGTCTGAGTTTGAAATGAAAGACTTGGGTAAAACCAAGTTTTGTTTAGGCTTGCAGCTTGAACATGCCTAAGGCGGAATCTTGGTACACCAATCATCCTACACGCAGAAAGTGTTGGAAAGATTTGGTTTTGAAAAGGCATACCCCGCAAAGACCCCAATGGTCGAAAGGTCACTCCAAGCAGACCTAGACACATACAGGCCTAGAGAAGATGGGGAGGAAATCCTGGGAGCGAAATTCCCATATTTGAGTGCAATTAGAGCGCTCATGTACCTTGCAAATAGCACTAGGCCGGACATTGCGTTCGTCGTGAATTTGCTAGCACGGTATAGTGCAGAACCCACCAAAAGGCATTGGAAAGGGGTGAAGAACGTCTTCCGTTACCTCCAAGGAAGCAAAGATCTTGACTTGTTCTATAGAAGAAATAATGAATTGAATTTGATTGGCTATGCCGATGCCGGATACCTGTCAGACCTGCATACTGGCAAGTCACAAACCGAGTATATTTTCCTTTGCGGTGGAACAACAATTTCTTGGAAGTCGTCTAAGCAGACTCTTGTCTCGATGTCGACAAACCACTCAGAAATAATTGCCTTGTATGAAGCCTCTCGACTCTCGAGAATGTGCATGGCTTCAAAGAATGGTTCACCATTTCCAGAAGTCATGTGGTCTGAACATAGAACAAACCTCCACTATTATCTATGAAGATAATGCAGCTTGTGTTGCTCAAATGCAAATGAGATATGTGAAAAGTAATCTCACGAAGCATATCAACCCCAAGTTCTTTTATGCCCATGAAGTGCATAAGATGAACGAGATAAAGATACTGCATACTAAGTCGTGTGAAAATCTCGCAGATTTATTCACTAAGTCACTCTCGACATCTTCCTTTGAAAGATGTGTTAGAGGAATCGGGATGATGAGGCTTAGAGAAGTGCAGATTTCATGAGGAGAATTTTCACATACTCCTACATAAATCTCGAACATGAAGTTTGAGTACCCAACGTGAATTTAGAAGATTAACATTGAAGTTTGGGTGGATTGTACTCTTTTTGTTAGTAAGTTTTTCATTGAAGTTTTTTTACTTAAGGTTTTTGATGAGGCAATCCGTGCAACACAGCAAACGTATGCTATGTACTCTTTCTCCAAGTTTTTTTACCACTAGGTTTTTCTGGAGTTTTGATGAGGCATATGCAACTCGCGGTGAAGAGTTCAAGGGGGAGTGTTAGGAAACTCAGCTATGTGGCCCATATGGACTCTCCCGAAACCCTAGCAGTATGTTATAAATAGGAGGCAGGGGGTCACCCCATTGTACGGATGCAACCAAAATAATAAAGCAGAGCAGTTCCTCCTTGTAGGATCGAAATATACGAATATAGCAATCAGATGGGGGTGGATGATTGTGCAGAAGCTAAAACAAATTTTGATGATTATCAAGACACCCCAAAATAGCTTATAAAAGATTGCTTCAGTTTAAAGCAAAAACAGATTGATGTTTCAAGCAAAAACAGATTGACAAACATCCACTAAATTGCAAATACCCGCTGATCCATCTATCGGATTGACGTGAAATTGATACTGCAAAAAACTAGATTCAATTTAGAAACTAATCCAACAAGAATCAACTCAATCGGATCTACGGATCAAAAGTTATAAGCTCTGTAAGTTGACTGTTTTGAAATCGACTAGTTCGATTAGTAACGTGGATCGCTGGTTCGGACCACCGAAGTCGAGTTTGGACCGTCTGATCGTGTCGTCAAGTTCGGACCAGTCCGAACTTGTTGAATTCAGCCTTTTTGACTTGTTCGGTAAATTGCGAATTCCCGGAGATGCAGTCGTCGGATTGACCTGAAAGTACCACAAGAAACTAGATTCTGATACAAATCTAAAAAAAGAAGAATCAACTCGATCGGACTTACAGATCAAAAATTATAAACCTTGCAAGATTGGTGTAAAAGAATATGACGAGAATTTATCTAACCAAAACTTGTATGTTAAACAAAAACGACAAAAGATTAATCAACTAAACTTTGATGAACCCTAAAACAATACCCTAGAAAGGTTTTTGATGGATCAAAATAAGATGAAACTCAATGAACAAAAACCAATCTAGAATTAGAACAAGCATGCAAACAAGAACCAAAGCAGGGAACACTGTAGCAACGTGGGTACTGTAGCACGCAAGGATTTGAAAGAATTGATCTTTATTTCTTCTGTTTAAAATACTCCAACACAAGAGTACAAACCCTAAAAATTGCGCTCTGCTTTCTACCTGGTGCAATGCACTAATTGATACCTTCAACAGGAGACAACCCCTCCTATTTAAAGGAGCAAACACAAAGAGTCCGAATACAACTCCAACTACAAACATGGAAGGAGTCTGTATTCAACACAACTCAACTTGGTCCAACCTGGCCAAAAACAATTATTGCACGCGTGTACAGCCAACATGCCATACTCTTGTGACTAACAATTCTGCACGCGTATGGCCCACCTGCCATACTCACGTGACCGACTAGTCTTCATGTGCACCGTTCTCTAGCCTGAACGTCCCGCATGACATCCTCGACCATTAGGACCTCGATTCCTCCCTGAACCTAGTCCCGAACCTCAGTTCCTCCATGAACCTATTTCCGATCCCGTCACCGACCACATTCGCCCTCGAGCAACACCTACACATAAACAAACCACAAAACAATTCCGAGCACAAGTTCATGACTTGACTCAACATTAGTCCATGCAACTACTCACATGTGCATTGCATACAAATCAATCCAAACTCAATTGCAAAACCCTAATCGAGTTTACGTTCACGATGGACCAACGAAAATTGGTCCGGCGTACATGCAAATTTCAGACCGCAAAATCTTGTTCACCACGGACCAAAACATTGATCCGGCGCACATGCAAAAAATGCAGTACGACGCAATGCGTTCACGGCGGACCAAATATGTGGTCCGGCGCTCAAGGGAAAACTTACTGTTTCTTGACAGATTTAGTCCGGCGCCAAGACAAATTCACGACGGACCAACAATTTGGTCCGGCGCATATGGTCCAGCATAAAAGTGTAGCCCTCTGATTCTTGTCAATTTGGTCAAGCACGTGCACAAGCACATTTTGCAAATTAAATTGTAAGCCAATTTTTCAGCACATGATTTCACACTCCTCATATTGTGTCTCTCCCCCTCTCTCTGTTATCTAGTTTAGATCTATTAGGCAACTCCGGACTATTCGATAACGAAACTCCGGACTATTCGATAACGAGATTGTCTAACAAGTAACAATGATCTCATTTGTCATGGAATAGGAAGCAAAAAATAGGAACAAGCAAAATAAAAAAAGGGAAAAAAAACTCTTCATCTCGAACCCATCCCAATCCCCATTCCATTGGACGTCTTCCTTTCGATCTCGCAGGGTTTCCTCGATGGCGACGCCTCGCTCTCCGAGCACCCGCGGCGACGCGCTCCTTGACTCGGCTCCGCTGCTTGGCGGTGCCAGCGTCGGGGGCCGGCGTCGAGGGAACGCGCTTCGCCGGCCATCGCTCCGCGGCGCGGCGCGGCTGCTGCGCCGCGGCGGACGGCGGGCGATGCGTGAGCCATCGCTGCTGGTGCGGGAGGCGGCGGCGGAGCACCTCGAGGAGCGGCAGGCGGACTGGGCTTATTCCCGCCCCGTCGTGGCGCTCGACCTCCTCTGGAACCTCGCCTTCATCACCGTCGCCGCCGTCTTGCTCGTGCTCAGCCGCAACGAGAACTCTCCATGCCTCTCCGGATCTGGGTCACCGGCTATGCCTTACAGTGCGTCGTCCACATGGTCTGCGTTGCCATCGAGTACCGGATGCGCCACGGCCAGCGCGGCGGGGCCCCAGCACCCGCCGACGAGGAGAGGGGCAGTGATGGCTCGTCCTCGTCTAGTGACGAGGATGTCAGGAGCACAATCGCCGTGGTCGCCGCATCGATTGCGTCAGGTAAATTTGAGGGATCTGGCAAGTAGGATGAATTTCCAAGGTAGCTACAGTTTGTGTCTAATAATTTATCATTTGCGTGTTAGTGTTGTCTCAAGCTACCTAGTAAGTAGATCAACACAGGTTTACGGTAGTGTAGTTTCTAGCGAAAGGTTCCTTATGGTTGCCCGTGGTCATATTGTTGATGATGGTAGTAAATTGGAGCATTGTATTTGCTGTCCACCATGTCATGAAGAAAAACAGCTGAGTAGAGAAGCTGTCAGTACTACCCAGTCCTGGAATGATACGTTGTATAAATGTGTAGCTGTTCCATGATGTTCTATAAAGCTTTATTTTGTTGTTTGTGGATTGGGGTGAATAGAGCACAGTCGCTGATCTATGGAAGGCCAGATCGGATTGTTCATACAAAGCGATGAGTAAATACTGCTATGAAGTTCACTTCAGCCTGTTATGTCTAGGTCTTTTTTGACTAGTTTTCTCTTCTAGGTGGGCTTCTACCGCCAAAGAGGTTTAAGTAATCTTGTATTACTTTTTTGGATGATGTCTGCTATGATTATAAAACCTTTATATTTAGATGCTATCTTCCAGATGACATCATAATTTGTTCTACTACTTTGAAACGGCTACATGGGTATCTCCATAACTGGGTCCTAAAGAGGTCCTAAATTCAATTAGGGTTGAGAAAATGAATCTGTAAATTGGTCTTCTTCTTAATAAATTAGAAAAGAAAAGGCATACCTCAGCATTGTTGCTGTCTTGTTGTGTACCTATGTTATGCTGCAATGTGTGAAAAAATTTGAGGCTTGCTCTATGTGGTAAAGGCTTCTGTTGGGTTCAATTCAATCCTCAATAGACATTTCATAAGAAGAAGCTGCATAATCTGTTTATGTTTCTCCCTGAGCAAATGGACATGTAGAATCTATTAAATTTGGTATTTAGTGAAGAGATACATTGTACCATCTACTGATATTTGTTCTGATAGGTCAAGTAAAAGACAATAGTGCCCCCAAGTGCTTGATTGCTTGATATCTTAACTTCTAACTCACAATTTTGCAGTCATGTTGAATTGATTGTTGTCTTAAACCAATGATTGTCCTTGTGTTTGCTTTGCTTTACTTCTTTAACCCAGGCCAACAAAATCATATGAATTTCTCTAGTTATATGAGTACATTCAAGAAAAATATGCTTCTCATGTTGGTGGATATTGATATAACTTCTGCTGATGTCAAACGTGCAGCAAGTTGGTAAAATGCCTTTAATCGAGTGACATAGTAAAATATGGACATTATGTTGTGATGCTCGCCTGCTCGGCAAATATGCCAGTTGCAGTTACATGAGTCATTATACAGTAATGTTGCCTATTTTCCATGATAAATGGACATGGGGATTGTCCCTTGTTCTAAAAAATGCCCTGTCCCTTGTTTAAAAAAAAAAGGCACTATACTGCAGCTGGTCAATTCTGCATCTCCGTTAACGTTGTAGCCAGTTGGATGGCTTTGCTATTCCCTCATTCATGTAATACACTTGCCTTTCTCTTTTACGCTTTATACTATTATCTGAATTGTATGTCCCACGGCTTATAGATGGGCGGTCTTGTTTCGTTAGTTTGGTCTAGCATTATAGTAACTGTTACCATCACACCAGCTGTTAATTCATTTCGTGTCTATGTAATTATTTATATTATGTGATCTCATCTATGAGTATTGATGGTTTACTCTCGCAGCATCGCAAAACATCTGGAGTCTGCTAATACAATGTTCTCTTTCATATGGTGGATAATTGGATTTTACTGGATATCTGCTGGAGGTGAAGAGGTTATCCACGATGCACCTCAACTTTACTGGTACATACGTCTTTTAAATTAAAATTTGATTGTTCGTATTGTCCTGAATTTTTTGTTTGCAATTGTAAACATGTTTCCATATGATTTTCTTTGCAGGCTTTGCATAGTCTTTCTGGCATTTGATGTGTTCTTTGTTGTATTCTGTGTTGCTCTGGCTTGCATCATTGGTATTGCTGTTTGTTGTTGCCTCCCTTGCATTATAGCAATTCTGTATGCTGTCTCTGATCAGGTATGGCATTTCAATTATGTGGAATATAGCATATTTATATTAACATTGATATGTCATTCTTGCAATAGATAACCTTGTCTTTTGTATCATCTGATTGAAATCAGGAAGGAGCATCTGATGAGGACATTAGCCAAATTCCACGATACAAATTTCGGAGGACGGATGAGCCTGAAAAGCAACCTGTTGATTCCGCAGGGCTTTCCGGTGGAATAATGATAGAGTGTGGCACCAACCAACCTATTGAGAAAGTGCTTGCAGCTGAAGATGCAGTAAGTTCTCATGTTTTGATCTTTTTGGATATGCATAATTTTGGCCTCAACAATGCATGAGGCGCTACAATTCAGAACCTTACATCATACTGTACATTCATTAGTGAATGGGATGTCATGAAACTATGATTATGTGCTTGCTTTTAGTCAGCTCATATGCCTTGATCAAATATTTCTTGCTTTGGTGCACTGATTTTGGCAAAGATATTAGTCGTGCATAACCTTATTTTGGCCTACAGCACTAAGAACCCCAAGTATTGAACCATTTGTTTGTTGTACTCGTCACAATAGTGAAGAACTAACAATATATGTTTCTGTTAAAAGCCATGCGCTCCAACATATAAGATCCCTCTCCCCATTGTTTTTCTGTGATCCCAAAAGCTATGAATTCATTGTTAACTTGATAAATGCAGGAGTGTTGTATTTGCCTTTCGGCGTATGACGATGGTGCAGAGTTGCGTGAACTCCCTTGTGGGCACCATTTCCACTGTACTTGCATTGATAAGTGGCTGCACATCAACGCAACATGTCCCCTGTGTAAGTTCAATATTCGGAAAAGCAGCAGTAGCAGTGGAAGTGAAGAAGTATGAAATGTCCTCCACTTGAGAATGCCGATCCATTTCGACTTCACACCTGTCTCTCTGCTCATGCAACTCCGGGACATGACCAGTGTAAATTTTTGTATCCTAAGTGTGCCGATAGTGTCAATTATTGAAGTGACTCGAATGGCTGTTCATATTACATAATAGTTTTTGGATGTGTTGTTTACAGTCCGGAATATATGGTTGTTACTTCGTGAGTTGTATTCGAGTGATTCAAACTTTGCGCAGCTTGTTTGTGTCTGATGACTGGCAAATTTTCGTACTTGCATGGTTTGTGCTGAAGAAGCATTCCTCCGTGGACATATTTTTGTGGCAAGGACAGCTGATGAAAGAAGCTACCTGTAAATTCTGGCTGTTGAATTGTTGCGGTGAGAATGCACGGTTGTCCTGCAGGCTGCAAGTGACCATCTCGTGCGGTGAATTCTCGGTCTTTCTCCTCCTGCAACTGTGAAGATTACTGAGCTGAGAGTCATGCAAGGGGGAGCTGGAGTACATTTCACTTCCTAGTCTTTCTCCTCCTGCAACTGTGAAGATTACTGGCTGAGAGTCATGCAACGGGGAGCTGGAGTACATTTCACTTATAGTCTTTCTCCTCCTGCAACTGTGAAGATTACTGAGCTGAGAGTCATGCAAGGGGGAACTGGAGTACATTTCACTCCTAGTGTAAGATTCTACCTTTGTATCTTTCCGGAGAAATTAAAATATTCGAAATTCGAGTTGGAATGTAGCCGTTCTGGAATCTCGCATCGAACGAGGGCGTATTGGTCTGCGATCCAGCAGCTTCGAATACCCAGGATAGCCATATAAGATTCACATCACTCACTTTTGAACACTGCGCACAAAGGCCCAATTCGAGACGCAAAAAATTCGCAGAAATTTCGTGAGAGATTTATAGGAATTTTACATGAAATCAACGCAATTTCGACAATATTCATGCTTTCCAAAACGAACCATAATTTGATCAACTGGATATGAATTATACTCCAACGTACGACACGCTAACATCAAAATTTAAGCGCCGCCGATTTCAAAAGGAGAAAGACGACCGTACCCGCTGCGCGCCTAGTGTCCAGTGCTTCGTTTCCTGCGGCGCGGGTGTGTTTCTGGTTTCTGTTCTTGCTCCTGTTCATGCGCGCGATCTTATCACCTCACCAAAACCCTCCATTTTCCCATTATTATTTTTCTGATCTCTCTTATTTCAGAATTTAACACTCAATTCGCAAGCCTTTCAACTTATTTAGATGATATATATGACCATCTATGTATATGATAGTGGCCAGAATGTCAAATTCAGAAATACGAATTTTACACAGCCTCGCAGGGCGCAGCTATTCCTCGTTCCCTCTCCTCCTCCGCCTCCCCGAGTCCCCAAAACCCTCAAAATGCTCCGCGCGCGCCAGCAGCAGTTGGCGCGGCGATGGACTCGCGACCGGCGCCGCCTGCTGGGCTTCCTCCCCTCCGCCGCTGGCGGTGGCTGCCGCGCCGTCGACCTCTCCCGCATCGACCTCGGCGCCGTCAGCGCCGACTACGCCCTCGAGTGCGTCGCCTCCGGTAAGGCAACCCCCTCCTCCCTATGCGCGCGCGCGTGTGCGGGTGCGGGTGCGGGTGCGCAAGCCGTGTGTGCGTGTGTTGAGGTGGGGCGTTCCGGAATTGGATACATCTGATGGTTGGTTGCGCGTGTTTGAACTGAACCAGGCGCGCAGTTTAATGCTTCAGAGGTCACCGGGAGGTACTTCGACGAGAGGAGGTACCCGATCATGGTATGGGTGAGCTGATCACTGGAAATTTCCTCTCCATTCCAGCTCCAATTGATTTGATTACTTGTTTAATTGTATAGTTGCTCCTGAGCACGAAATGAGTAGTGTTCTACAAGCACTCAAGCAGAAATGCTGGAGCAGTGGGGAGGACGGGATTCTAACGTTTGTTTTTATAGTTACGCATTTAAAATCCGTGTAATCACAACAATGGGAACATGACGGAACCATAGTTTGACGCTGCCAAGCCTATGTTAAATTTGAATGGAAGCATGTTGACGTTCTTGTATTCTACCAAAGCTGAAAAACCATTAAGAACCGGACTCTATAGTGCAAATATTTGTATGCGGCTATGCACAAGTCCTTCCTCAACTATAACCACCATGTTCCTATGTATATTTAACCTGATATGACTAATCCTTGATCTGAACTATACTGAGAGTTTTAGCAGATTTTAGCAGTACAATATAATAGGCATTTCTCTTTTAATTTTAATATCTGAAATTTCTTTTTTCGAACCTACTCTGCTCTGTACTTAAATCTTCTTGATCTCATTGTTGCTGACTTCCCTCCATGTGTTTGGAGGTTTCTAAATGTCTACTGCAAGGATAAAGGCCATGGATTCAATCGAGTTTTCCAATTCCCCTTCCTTGTTATACATACAGAATCTATTATAATATTAAAGTAGAGGCAAAAGAAACTACTACGTTCGCTCTCAAGGCTAGAAATTCTCATATTAATTGGAGGAAAAAAGAAAGATTTATACCATTGATCGTGGTGGGTCCAGATTATAACGGTCTAGATTAAAAGAAAGAGTTTGTGTATTGCATAATACAGGATCTAAATTATAACGGTCTAGATTAAAAGAAAGAGTTTGTGTATTGCATAATACAGGATCTAGATTATAACGGTCTAGATTAAAAGAAAGAGTTTGTATCATTTACATTACATAAATAGCTAAAAAATTAGAAATTGGGTTCCATACAATAATAGTTTAGTTTAAAAGAAAGAGTCCAAAGATTTTCACTACTTATTTTGGTGGGACCAGATTATAGCGGTGCATATTAATCTATATAGATATTAAAGTTATATAAAAAATAAATAATTATAGAAAATATAGTTATATATCAAAGATAATCATATCATAATATCTAACCGCGCAATTGCGCTGGTAAATTTGCTAGTTTAACATAATGAGAACTGTCTTCTGTCATCGGCAAACAATCAGCAGGCACTCTATGTATTGTTACCCACAATTTGTGGAAAGTTACGATAATCCTCCATATAAGGCTTTATTTGCAGATAATTAATTACTCTCATTTGCCATAATGCTTGATTTTTTGCTCGGTGATAAACCTGCACCTTGGTCTGCAATTCACCAATTCGGAAGTTACATAGTAGCTTATCCATGAGTTAGTGCTTGGAAATGTTATGTAATTGTTATGAATTTTTCATTCAACAGATGGGGTCACGATCAAGGAACTCATATTTTCTTCTTTCAAGGCCAGAACTCTCTAGTTCTCCTCCAAAGAAAGCAGTGCATGATATGGGGCCCCAAGCACCTGCAGAAGAGAACTCAAGTACAACAAGACAACCTAGTGATTCTTTTAGAGTAGCCGTTAACCTTCTTAAAATTTTGTCCACAGTGCCCTTCTTAAAATAAATGTGTGGTGCCGCAACCAACTGGAGAATTATCATGCATACTTCTTTAGTCAGGTTGGTCAATTCCCTTGTTTGGATCACAAATGTTTCACTTTCAGCTGATGATTATTTTGGGTCGTCCATCAAGTAATCAACTTATTGCTGGGTGTCTTCCTGTTCTAGCATGCTGATTGAGAAAAGCTATTATCAAATGTTATATCTCGTACTCTCTGCCAGTAATGCGAGTAAGCATGCTTACATAATGCTGATCAGTGATTACTTCTCACTGATGTGGGTTTCCATTTCCTAATCAACTGAACCAACTGTTAAAATTTAATACATTCAGTTAGTTATGGTTGGGTAATACATGAAAGATGTGTTGACACTTCTGGCCTAGGTCATTTCTATCTCATTTTAGATGTACTCTTTGACCCAGGGTGGTGTTGAAGTTAACCTGGGCGTCTTGTGATTTGACAAATATTTACATCCGTGTCCATGTTACAAGTTTATATGGACTAAGCAGGTAGATGCAAGTATAGTTCCTTGAATTATAGCCATAGTCTGTCAAATTTCTTATTACTGCAGAAGCATAAGTGCAGAACTCACATGACAGTTGCTGTCTTGTTGATGTAGGTAGGTCATCATGTATTATTTGTCTCATGACACAAAGTGATATGTGAATATAAGTATATAGCTAGTGCTACAGTCTGGATAACTACGAAACCATGAAAGGAAAATAGTGTACACTGGGAAAGAAGGGGCTCAATGATTCTCATTGATTGGATGAGTTAATGGAGGTTAAATCAATTTAGACAATGATTTTTATTGCGTATTTTGCAAAAAAAAAAAGGGTGTAATGTTACCATAAAAAAATGGTAAGATGTTTCTTGGTGAGAAAATTCTGCTTGGTTTGCACATATATACACAGCAGGTAAGCTATAAAATTTTTATTAAAATCCCATAGCACCCGGATATATGCAAATAGATGTATCCTTTTGTTATCGGCCTTTGTTATCAGCAGTTTAGCTGCACTCAATGTTCCTTTTGTCTTTTATTGCCTTAACATTTTGCACTTGAAGCATGCTTATATTTACAAGTTCACACATCACCATTCACCAGTCCTAATAATGATTATATTCAAATTCTCATGCTTTATTTTTTATTTACACTTTTGGATTATCATTCAAGTTTTTTTAATGTTGAGTGCACTTGTAAAACACGGAGCATTGCGTATTCAGGATGATTATCAGAAGGTTGGTGCTGAGAAGAACAAACAGGGTGGTTATCCCGATGCTTCTCAAGGCCCACAAACTCTACAAATCGCCAGCCCTGATAGAAATGGTGCAAATTAGTATGCTTACACGGCTGCAAACCAAGGTAGTATATGCTGCAATGCGCTTTTTCTATGCACGATGGCCTTTCAGGCGTTAAATAGCTATTACCTAACTTGATGCCTCTTGACATTAAGCAACAGATCGAAGCAAATAAGCTTTCATTGGTGAGTTGAAGAGTAGGCAGAACTGGACTAGCACCTGAGATCACCATCATCCTGCTAAAGAGCTCAAGATTTGTCCTGCCAAGGAAAGAATCATCACAGGTACACCACTTCCACAGTTCCACTGGTACCACCAAATGTACAAGTAATGTGCCAAACAAAAAAAAAAAACTCGTCTTTTTCTATCTTGCAGGGTCTTCGTAAATGTTATGCCTTGGTCGTTCCTAGTGCAGTATGCATACGGATAGTCGGAGTGTTCACTCATTTGGCCCCTTCCTTCACTTTTTTTTTTTTTGCAAAAATATCTCTCTCATGATTTTTTTTTTACAAAACTAGGCCCTTTGTGCTACAGTGTCATGAAAGCACTTCTATGGTACTGTAGCACGAAAAGCAACCTCCCGCGGTTTCAGTCCAGGGCAATTGCCCGCCCCGCACACGCCACGCCTCTTGCCGCGCTCCCGCTCTGCGGCAATTCCGTTGCCGCACCTCCAAACCGCAGCAACTCGCCGTCTTCCGCGTTCGGTCCACGCCCGCCTTCCGTAGTCACTTAGCACGGAAGGTGCCAGGTGTCACGTTCTAGTCCGTCTGCGCTGGGGAAGAGGCTATTTTTGCAAAAAAAAATAGAGGGGTGTTATTTTTGTAAAAAAAAAAATGAGTGAAGGGGCCAAAACAGTGAAAATTAGCATAATTCTGCCAGGAGCTTCCCCAGCGCGATTGGATCTTTGCTACAGATCAATAGATGCAGAGATCTTTGGTATTGCAGATGCGATACATTCAGGAATGATATTGTGATTTAACACTGTCCAGTTCCTCTGAAAAAAATCCACCACCAGGTAAACCGTCCAGCTTAGGGTCCTTTCAGAGAACTGCTTGCAAATACTTCCATTCATAGAGGCCGTCACCTTCTGTTCTGCCTCGTGAGGCACTCGACGGGGAGCGACACCGGGATCGCTATTCGCTCGTGTAAAGATGCTGGGAGAAAAGGCCAAAACCTCCTGTTTCGACGATGTTGACGCCCTTCAGTTTTTTTAATTTTATTTTTCGTCGCACGCCAGTACGCTTTGCCATGTAAATACAAGGTGTTTCTGTTCGATTCGGATCCTCTGCATGCTACTCAAAATGCACGGTGTATTTTAACCTACATTTTGAGTAGCAAAGGCTAAAAAAATTTGTAAAAAAAAATAAATTGCTACAGTATTTAAAAAATCTAGTTTAAAAATATGAATTTCAATCTAAATATCCGAAATTTCAATGAAATTTACCAAAATCTTGAATACTATAGCAATTTGATTCCCCCCCAACTTTTTTAGCTTTTGCTACTTAAAATACAATGCATTTTGACTAGCAAATTGACTAGCAAAGACAGAGGATCTCAATTCATTTGTCACCCGTGTGGAAGGTCTAATGGAACATTGTATGTTCTAGACTTCTGGTCTTTTTGACTTCTAATATCCGAAATCTGAATGCCTTCTTCTAGGTGCCTCTTTGACTAGCTGTACTCCCTCCGTTGGGTAACAAATCCATAAGCACGATATAAGTTTACGGAGGGAATCAAAGCTAGGTATTGTAATATTTTAACCCAATATCCCTGCTTTAGTGCAGAAAAATAGACAAGTTAATAGAGCATGCCATTTAGTTAGTGATGTATGATTCAATTATTTTATTGTATTATTAGATTTTCAAGTACTTTTTGTACGATGGGTTTGGATTATATTACTGGACCAAGGGAGTAGTAATTAGCACAATTTTCAAATTAACTAAGCAGTTACGACAAAAGGAAATATAGATAAATGCGTGATTGCTGCACAGTAGTGGAGGACGGGAAAAAAATCTGGTATGTCGAAATCATTATTTTCATGTACTTTTATTATCCACTATTGTTCCTTGGACATGTGCATCTCCCATTCTAATCTCAACATCAACATCCTCAACCTATTCTCATTGCAGTGGTGGACGGAGTAAAATTATGATGCGACGAAATCGGTAGGATGGAATATTAAACAATATCGTAATGCCAAAAAATTCATACACTAAGAGTATATAAGGAGCAAAGTATTCGAGTTCAACCTACTGAACACTTTGCTAAAATAATTTTTCAAATCCACACATGAAATCATCAGAATAAATAATTTCATAAATATTTTGTGTTACCTCAAGTAACATATGTTAAGAAAGATTTGCTGACGCATTTATGTAACAGTATATTTATACATGTACCATACCCTGCCATACATGGTCCTCCGCCCCTGGAGCTGCACAGAATTTCGAGCATGCTTTGGTAGAATTTTCTCTCAAGGTTGGAACGGGATGGTCTGTCACTCGCAGACCATATCATCCCATTCCATTGCCCATCGGCATAAAATGTTTCTAGAGCTACAGCAAACGATGGGTTAGCTTGGCTTGGCTAAACAGATCCTAATTTACATTAACATGACAACTAAGGCTACATTAACATGCAATCGATCCACCGTCAAATCTCATTCTACAGTGGCAAAAGACGACATAAAAAAAAAGGAAGCTTCAATTTTCGACTGCACCAAGCATCTAACAGTACAAGCGAGAGTGCCGCACGATTCAATCCTAGCGGTTACGAGACCGACGAGTTCTTGCGGTCACGCGAGCCCCCACCCGGCCTCGCCGCGGCCGCCGCCCGCACGGACAGCGCGAGCACGTCCAGATCTGACAGCTCCGTCCTCCTGGCTTTCCCCTCCCTCGCAGACCCCCGCCGCGCCGCGTGCCTCTCGTCGTCGCCCTCCTCGTCCTCGTCCTCGTCGTCCTCCTCGGACCCGTCTTCCTCCTCCTCGTCGTCGCCATCCTCGCGCGACCTCTTGCCCCCGATCGTGACGCCAAACAGCATCGGCTTCCCCCCGCCGCCGGGCCCCTCGTCCCCCTCCCCACCGCTGCGGTCGTACCGCGACACGAGGCGCCGCACGCCGTCGCAGAGGCGGCGGGCGCGCGCGAGCTCCTGCGCCAGCCTAGCGTTCTCTCGCCGCAGCCGCGCGTTCTCCTCCTCCAGCTCGGCGACCGCTCCGCTCACCCCCGCCGCCGCCCCGCGCGGCGGCGACGATGACACCGCGGGCTCCCCGCCGGAGCTCGTCAGCGGGGACGAGATCGGTATCGCCGTCGGTATGCTCCCCCCCGGCGCCGGCGCCCCGGAACCGGACCCCTTCCGCCTCTGTATCCCGCCGAGCAGATGCTTCTCCCCCCTCCTGAAGCAGTCGTTGGCGAACTCCCACCTGTCCGCTACCAGCTTCTTAAATCCCTACTCGAAGAAACGTAAAAAATCTCAGATTTTAATTTCGATCTACCGAACCAATCGGAGAGGAGAGGTAGACGGATACGCACGTATGTGTTGAGCTGGCGGACGAAGGAGGAGAAGTTGCTGTGCTTGAAGTGCTTGGGTAAGAGGTCGCGGGAGAACTCGGCGGGGCGCCACACCACGAAGGCCGTGCCGGAGTCGTTCCACGAGATGGTGTCGTCGGTGCTCGGGTCCTCAACCATCGCGTACGTCTTCGTCAGGAACGGCGGCGTCCCTGCCGCCGGCGACGCCATTGAGCAGCTGGTCGGGAGTGGTGCTCTCGTGAGAAGAGGGGGAGAATGCGTAGAGCGCAATTGTTTCCACAGGAAGGAAAGGACGCGTCTAGAAAGGGGGATTTGGGATGGGGATAGGTTGCGGATGGGGGCGAGAAGCATCCAGCGGATTCTAGAAGGTTCCTGGCCTTTCTAAGCGGACACGTGGTGCGGTTTCTAGAAAATGAACGGTTCGTTGGATTGAGGCTTGATGGGCTGCAGAAGACTGGCTTTCTGAGTTATAGCCTTGGACCAGCCCAAACAAATTCACTTGGTTATTCTTCTGTCAATTTTTATATTTAATTTTTTTTTTCTTGTGACTAATAAGATAATTTTTTTTTCTTGTGACTAATAAGATAGTTTAATAAGATGGCAACATATCCTGTGCAATTAAGTTTTCGGTGCAATCATCGTGCAATTGAACTACCAAATATCGTGAAAAATTCTGAAAATTTTTGTAGATGTACTCTTGAACATACTCTACCTCCGTATAAAACTGCAAGTTCAAATTCATTATATATTAAGAATTATAAAAAAGAGAAAATTTTGACAAATATGAAGGGCTCAAAATTGATAGAATTTGTAACTCTCAATATATAATGAATTTGAACTTGCAATTTTATACAGAGGTAAAGTATGTTCAAGAGTATATTTACAAATTTTTTCAGAATTTTTCACGATATTTGATAGTTCAGTTGCACGATGATTACACCATAAACCTAATTGCATAGGATATGTTGCCTAATAAGATACTTCGTCCGTCCTGCAATATAAGTCTAAAATCATTATACACACAGACTAAGAAGATACTAGATCTAAGAAAAAGTCAATGTATTGGAACATGGATACCTACGTTACGGTATACTTACAACTATTCATCTCTTTTTTAGCATTTAAGTAGGGATATGGAGTGAAAAATATTGCAATAACTATACATTTAATCTTCATAATACATTTATATTTTGAGATGTCGTTTTTTTAAGAGTACGAAGAGGGAGCATTAATTTTAGTCTAAATAAATATAGTGCAATGCATCACAAAGAGGAGACTAAGGTCCGTTTGGCAACTTGGAACCAGACCGTTTCTACTAGATTCTGGAAGAAACCAAACCAAATGAGCTAAAGCTCGGAACGATTCTCCTTGGATCGTTTCTTCTTTTTCCACACCGTGGTTGAATCGGTCTCAACCCAGTTCCACCCGATTCACAGAATCCAACCTGAAACGTTTATACCAAGAATCTGAAACCGTTTCCATTTCCACTAAAATCTGGAACCGTACGAAACAGGACCCAAGTATTGCCGTACCAGCAAATGGTCGGTGAGCAGGGAGTGTGGAAAATCGGAAGCAGATGCACCAGTAGAATGAAGTAGCCAAAGTTTCAAAAAAAGGATGAAGTAGCCAACATGAGAAACATCAGATAGATGTACCGCGAGCACAAAGTGTACTTCAGTTATTATACGAACTCAAATCTTTATTGGTATATTATTAAACGTTCTGCCGACATGTACTTCATTTATTTCTGAGTGCCGTAGCATTTAGCAATCACAGTACATATATTTTTCATGATGTAACTGCGCAGATCAGCCCAATGGGTTGAAGCTTGAAGCCCTAGACTACTCCAGGTTATTGATTTGTGGCGGGCCGGCGGGCTGATATGGATCCGGCTCTGGCCCAGGACGCGCGCGAGCTCCAGCACCACCTTCTCGAACAGCACCCCCCTGGTATAGGCTCCCCATCGGCAGCTTCGGGAAGTCCCCGTCCCGGCCGGGCGGTGAGCATCACGACGGGCACGCCACGCCGCAGATGGCGTGGACGGTGGAGAACGCGGCCGGCCGTAAGGAGGCGGCGAGGAGGCCGCCGGATGAGGCCGGAGGCTGCTGGTTTTTGTTGGATGCGGTGTCATCTTGTACAATCGTAGAAGCGTCAGCACGGGAAATTAATTTCTTTCAAACCAAATTAAGATTGTTATACTCTTCTTATACGCGGCAGATTCCAATTAGATTACATTTTTAGAAAACATCACGGTCTCATAAATAAAAAAGATAAATATCGTGATAGAGACAAAATAACGACGATTAAGCAATCACGATAAGAGAAAAATTAGACGAAGACGATAACAAATTTCTGAAGCACAACCTTAAAAGAGTATAAATAATTATCGCATTCTCACAACTCTCTCAAACCTTTAAGATTTTTGAATTCTTACTCTATACAAAAATATAGTGTTAAAAGAAGAACATAGTCCTTAATCAGGTCACGGGCAGCGCGACTGCTGGGTTTTTGGGCCTCGAAGTCGAAGTAGGCAGAGGCGGTGACACTGAACTTTGTTATTTGGGCTAGCAAATATTTTGGACTTCTTTCATGCCGTCGGCCACGCGACTGTAACGCAAAAATTATAGTCGTGGACCGTGGGCCGTTGGATTATGCGAGCCTCGCACAGGAGTTTCCTTCGGTTGCAGAAGCTCGGCCGCGTGGCGTGGTTGGGTTGCGCACGTAATGGTGCGTGCGGCCTGAAGCGCCGGGCATGCGCCGATCGATTAGCCAATTAGGGGATTACGGCCGGCCCACACGCGGCCGCGGGCACGGGTGGACGGGGTGGTGGGCAGTGCGTCTCGGCTCCGCGCCGGGAACGCGGCGGCATGGCGGAAGTGCACAGCCGCACAGGTGCGCCTCGGCTCCGCTGAGATTTCGGATTTTGGACCTCTCGGAGATCTTAGATATTGGCCGGGTAAAAAAAATTCAAAATGCTACAGTTGCCATACAAATTTCAGCGAGATATCGGCAATTTCGGTCGAAATCTCGGTGTTTTTTTACCCGATTTTGAATTTTCTTAGCCGGATTTTATTGGATTTAAGATTAAGATCATCCACAAAAAAATTTCAAAATTTTTTGATGTGTTTTGACCATTTTTTCGATCGGTTCAAAGTGTACCGATATATCAAAAATTTTGGCCGAAATCTTGATTATTCCGGCCGAAATTTCATATTTTTCGATTGAAATAAGACCGGATTTAAAATTTGAATTTTAAATTTTGACCAGATTTTGTTTGAAATTCCGAAATCTCGTTGAGATTTCGGATTTTGGCCACCTTCGAGATTTATACCAAAATGAAATTTAAAACCCTGGGTTGAGCCTTGAGATGCCGGCAACTTGTGCTAGCTCTGCCAGTGTGCACAGGTGGCTCTTTGCTCTATCGCCTCATGAGGCTCTTTGCTTGTGCTATCGATGAATCACCTCATTTTAGGATTGATTGGTTTATCATGGGATTATTCAAAAAAAATTGGTGAGATGACATCATCTCTCACTTTATACTAGACATGTGTTTACGAGGAAGAAGAAGATGGACCAACTCGTTTCATTCCTCAAACCAAATGAGTTAAATTCGAACTTAGGAACTAATGATCCATTCACAATCTGGTCCTTTAAACCAAACATCTCGTAACTGAATCCGAGTTAGGCCTGGTTTGGAATACAAAGTTCTCGTATAAATCTTAGGAAACATATTTTCTACTAGTCATCCAAAAAAATTATAGTACTCGTACTCCCCCAAACATATTGGATTCACAATGTTTATACTCGACAATTCCTTCATCCAAGTAGACCAACTCAGAGCAGCTCCAAAAGACTCCCCTAACTGAAATTTTGAGAAATTAACACAGTATCTAAAGGCAACTCTAAGAGAATCCCCATCGCGCTCCCGATGTTTGGGATTCTCTCTCTCTTCCCCATCCCGTTCGGCGTCGGCTCGGAGGCAACAACCGCCACTCCCGCGCTCGCGAGGACCCCTGCGGAGGCCAGCGCCCTTGCCGCCCTGGGAGAGGCTCCGTCCCGCACCACGTTTGTCGTATCGTTGCGCATCGTGGAGGAGGCAAGGCGCCGGTCGATCGCTCCATCCCGCACCGTTGAGCAGGCCAGCCGTCGCTTCGTCACGCGCGCGGCGAGGCCCAGATTTTGCCACAAAGCACCGCCGTGGTGGTTTCAGATTCGACCACCTCCGAACAAAGCTCAAAGCTCTCCTCCCTTTTGACGATAAGGCGACCGCCCACCTGGAGTCCTACTTCTCCTCTTCCCTCAAATCCCAAGTTCCGGCCGATTCTGCCGCAAAGCGCGCCGTGGTGGTTTCTTAGGCTTGCGGCAGCCGGAATCTCTCGTGGTAAGTAGGATTCTGGCCTCGATCTTCTCCGTCTAAATTTCTGCTTTGTTTGAACCCTAATCTTAGATGCATTCGTCAGGTTGGGGATCAGATGAGCTTGGTGCTAACATGGTTTTAGTGACGGTAAATTTCACCGCCTAGATGGCTTGACGTGTGAAATCATTATACATTGATTAGGGTACAATAATACTCTTTTTGTATCTAAATTGCAGGCTGGAATGGGTGGAGGAACTGGAACTGGAGGTGCTCCTATAATTTCTGGAAATGCTAAGTCCATGGGTATACTAACTGTTGTATGAGAACCAATCAACTGATGATATAATATGCCAGGCAGAAAGTCATGAATTGAGTTCGGTTTGCTCGGCAATACTGTGCAATTTTTCTGCTTCCACACATATGCCTATATCACTAAATTAACTTTTACTTGTGCATTTATTTATCACATTGCTTGAAATTTTCAGGAAAGTCAAGAGCAAGAGATGTTGCTCTTAAGGCCATCCAGTCATGCTACTGATGATGTGTGCAGAAGAGATTACAATTTGGTAGTCACTAAGTCAACCCTGCGAGCGAAGTCACATGCTTTCTGAGCATAGAAGTTGTTTGGTATATCTGACCATGAATTTCATGATGTTGAACAAGTTTAAACTTTAGATTGTAGTTTGATCTATGAAACAAGACGATGGTCCTGTATAATTAGGAAAATATATGGCTCGCTTGATAGATTTCTGTATGCCGACTTGTTAAAGTTGGTTGCTTGATTTCTCACAATTGTAGTTATGGATATACTGTCCATAACTTCAGCCAATGCTTAGGTTAATACTCACCCCAACTGAATTCGATCACTGGAAAAAGTGCTAGAGATGTTAAATGATCGAATACTTAGAAGAACTTACCACTGTACTTAGATTCTCATACATGTGCATATAAACCAAAGTATTATGGTGGTTAGTTGTGTGCATACATTAATGTGGGGGAGATCGATTATCTTGTTGTGGATGCTCCACCTGGAACATCAGATGAACATATTTCAATTGTGCAATACCTCTAGATTGCAGGAATCGATCATGAAATCATTGTCACCACTCTGCAGCAAGTTTCTTAGGTCCAGTTTTATCAGTGCTTCAAGTCCAATTTTATCAGGTTTGTTGCCTGATATGCATTCTCTAATCCTAGTGAATATGTATTTCAGAAAATTTATATACTGAGTATTGACCCACTGAAAGTACTATCATTTGGCCATGCCGTGTTCTTTGATTTTCAGACTTGGAGACTTTGCTACGACTTCTTAGACTTGGAATGAAGTGTGTTATCTCAGTTATGCCTGTGGAATGAATTATGCTATCTTAGTTATTCTTGGTGACATCTTTTTTTTTAAAGATGGCTTATTTCTTGTATGAGGCTGATTGTTATCTAGAAATGAATTATGCATGTAGGGCTCAAGGTGTTGATGTGCTATAACTTGTCTTTATTAGACTATCAAGATTTTGACTCTTTTGAAAAACTTCTTTATTTCAATATTTTCATTACGATACATATAAAAAATAAATTTGTACATAATTGAAACACTACTGAATTACACTCCTCTATAACGCTGCCATAGTGCTCCACTAGATCGTCTTGTAGCTGGTGGCCAAAAATAGAACCCCAAAACGTCGAGCATTCATACACTCATCTTGCACCTATGCTAGGTATGCTACTGTAAGAAGAGATTTATCGTCATCATTCGACGATGAGTCTTCTGAGAGAAAATGCTCGACTAAGTTGCGACGACTCATTGAGATATGTTGTGAAATCATGTGCTGAAAAATTGGCTTTGAACTGAAAAATTAACTTAGAATTGGATTTGCAAAATGTGCTTGTGCATGTGTTTGACAATTTGACAAGAAGCTTGATAAGTTTCGCTTTGGCGCGGACCAAACTTAAAAGAAAGCGATAAGTTTCCCATGTACAGCGGACCAACTTTCTTGGTCCTTTGTAAACATGCTTTTGACAACCTCATTCTCCCATGTACAACGGACCAACTTTCTTGGTCCTTTGTAAACATGCTTTTGACAACCTCATTCTCCATGTACAACGGACCAACTTTCTTGGTCCTTTGTAAGCATGTTTTTGACAACCTCATTCTCCCATGTATCACGGACATCAACTTTCTTGGTCCTTTGTAAACATGCTTTTGACAACCTCGTTTTCCCATGTATGCATGAGACCAACTTTTTTGGTGCATGCGTAAATGTGTTTTTGAAGGTTGTTGTGCCAAACCAAGTTATTGAAAAGCATTAAGTTTTACATATGCAGCGGACCACATTTTTTGGTCCGTCGTGAATGGGTTTTTGAGTGATTTTGAGATTAAATTTTGATTTTGATTTTGAGATTATGAAATTTGTGAGAATTTCATGATGCTTATTTTGAAGTGGATTTTATGCAATGCTCGTGTGAGTAGTTGCATGGATTAATGTGAGTCAAGTCGTGGACTTGTGCTCGGAATTGTTTTGTGGTTTGTTCATGTGCGGTATTGCTCGAAGGCGAGCGTGGTCGATGGCGGACCGGAACTAGGTTCATGGAGGAGCCGAGGTTCGGGACTAGGTTCGAGGAGGAACCGAGGTCTTGGTGGTCAAGGATGTCATGCGGACGTTCGGGCTAAGAGAATGGTGCACATGAAGAATGGTTAGTCACGTGAGAATGGCGAGGAGGTCATTCGCGTGCAAAGTGTTAGTCACGTGAGTATGGCGAGGTGGTCATCTGGCGTGCAAAGTGTTAGTCACGTGAGTATGGTAGGGTTGCCATCGCGTGCAAGAGTTGTACTCGGCCTGGTAGGGCCAAGTAGAGTTGTGTTGGATCACGATTCCTTCTAGGAATAGGAATCGTATTCGTAACTCCTTGTGGGTTGGTGCTTTAAATAGGTGGGGGTCTCTGTTGAAAGGCACCAAGTAGAAAACTGGCGCATCAAGCTTTGAGCTTGGTTTTAGGGTTTGTACTCTTTTGATGAGAGTATTTTAGACAAGAAATAAAGATCAATTCTTCCAAGATTTTTGCGTGCTACTGGTAACCACGTCGCTCTGATATTTCTGTTTTGGTTCTTGTTTGCATGCTTGATCTAGTTCTAGATTGGTTTTTGTTCTTCAAGTTTTATCTTGATTTGATCCATCAAAAACCTCTCTAGGATATTGATTTAGTGTTTCTCAAAGTCTAGTTGATCAATCTTTTGTCGTTCTTGTTTAATCTTGAAGTTTTGATTAGATTGATTCTCGTCAAGTTCTGGATCAGCAAGCTTGCGAAGCTCATAACTTTTGATCCGTAAGTCCGATCGAACTGTTTCTTTTTGGGTTCGATTCGTATTGGAATCTAGTTTCTTGTGTCCAAATTTCAGATCGTTTCGACGGTTGGATCTCCGGGAATTCTCGTTTTACCAAACCTCTGTCTTTCTGTTTTTGTCGAAAACGAGGCAATTATTTGGTTCTGTTTTGGGGTGAACTTTTAATAGGTAAAGAATTTGGTTTTAGCTTCCGCACAATCATTCACCCCCCCTCTGATTGCTATATTCGTATACTTCGATCCTACATATGTTAAATAGTGAACATTCAGAAATGGGCAAGGTTTGAAAGTACAAATGGCTATGTATATATAAACCAAAAAATATAATCGTTACAAAAAAATACAGGTGACCGTTAGAACATAGCCGTTACAATATAGACGTTATAATGGCAGTTAGAATAAATTTCAACTTTTAAATTATCGCATTTAAAAATAGCCGTTCGAATTTTTCTGGTAAAAAATAAACGTTATTCATATGGCGATTATAAAATATTTTTATAATATAGGAGGGAGAAAATAGATAGTGAGATTTGGGGAATACTGTTGGAGAGGAAAGAGATATATGTGGAAGAGATATAGGGAAGAAATGTTTTTAGGGAATTCTATATATAGGGAGATAAACATTGGAGGACGCACGGGGGGTGCGCAAGGGAGCCAGCGCACCCCCTTGTCCGGCGGCCCTCCCCTAAACCTTCTAGTACCATGACTTGCTTTTGTTCAGAACACGACAGAGCATCGACTGCGGACTAGAGCATCTGCGAGCAAGAATGAGGAGCAATGAAGGTGATTTGAGGTGTTAGGTTGAAGAAGAAGAGCACACTGGTCACTGACCTGGTGGCTAGTGCGTCCATACTGGTTGAACCAGACTAGGTTACTAGGCTTAGTGAACCAAAGTACCTAACCCAATCCTCCAACCCCCATCCCACAAATCACAAATCCACATATCAGAGAGACAAAGGCGACTCATCGCGATGCTCGGGCAAGGTGAGGGCTGAGGGGCAGGCGGCGCTCGGGTGAGGTCGCGAGGAGAGGGGGCGACGCTCGGGCGGCACTCGTCGCTAGAGAGGAGAGGGCGAGCCTGGCTACCTGACGACTCGACGAGGGGTGGTCGGCAACAGACTCATCTTTGGCATCCCGTCAAGCGACTTCGTCGGCGGCAAATGACGAGGGGCGGGAGCCGAGTTGGGCGCTGAAGGAGGGGGCAATAGAGGAAGGGGCGCTGGAGGAGGGGCACCAGAGCCCAAAGGAGGGGGCGCCGAGTTTGGTGGCAAAGGAGGGGTGCCAGATTTGGGAGCTGATGAGTGAGGAGGTGGCGTCGGATTTGGGGACAAAGGAGGAGGCCGACTGGGCATGAGCCATGAGGAGCCAAAGCATGAGAGACAGGAGGAGACTAGGTCGGGACGACATTGAGGATAAGGTAGGTTTTTTTAATTTAATTATTGGTTCTAAATTGATTAGATTCTGAAATACCTAGCACACAATTTTAAAAAAATCACAGTAAATTCACGACAAAATAACACCATATAATTTAAATTACTGGTTAATTAGTAAATTGTAAAAATGATATATGCACTGTAATGATTAGTAAATTACTCATATTGAAGAAATATAAGTTAGATAGGCAACGACGTCCCTGCAGAAATGTCTTTTTGGCAAAGACACATAAATACAATTTTACATATATATATTTACTGTTTTTTTTTATTTATCGTATCAATAAATGAAGACACCCCAAACATATCCTCGCCTTTAGGCTACGCAAATTTGTAAATGCAATGGAACTTTTCGGAAATATACGTCAATCCAATGCAAAAATTATTTTGCCATGCCTAGCTCTCTGCTATGCCCATCATCCATTCTAGTACGCCACTAGATATAGAGATTCAGATTTAAGAAATACTCCCTCCATCTCAAAATATAAGGCACTATTGTTTTTTTTCTTCTAAGTTCCAGAATACAGGACACGTCGCCTCCTCGGCTCCTGTTCTGACTTCTCTTCCACCTCTCATGCGCATGCATGCATGTATTAACTCCCTCGAGCTCAGCACCATACAACTGCTTCCTTGTTCTCTACGTTGGAGCGGAAATTTTTTCATTTATTCCTAAAAAATAATTTTGAGAATAAGTTTTGAGAATTACTGGAGATGCTCTTAAGATGGTTTCACCAGACGAATAATGCCGCCACCTCCGCTCGCGTCGTCTTAATTACCGCCGACCAAAACATAAAAACCTCGACGACCCCGCATTTATCGTACTACTACTACAGTATTAACATGGTTTCAGCAGTAAATACTCCAGGCCAGGCCAGCAGGCAGCAGCAGAGATCTGGATTCTGACACCCCCACAGCGCAATCACGTACGTGTACACGTCAGGCCGTGCAGGGCCCGTGAGCTCGCGCTCCATTCATCGTGGCACTTCATGTCTCCGCACTGCACGCCCCAAAAGCGCTCTCATGGCATCTCACGGTCCCGGCCGGCCGTGGAGAGGAGGAGGAGCCATGGGCGGAAGCTGGTAGGTGGAGACAAGACGCGCAGGCCAGATCCGAGCGGGCGTGCAGGACCGGACCAAAACTGGCAGATCCAAAGCTTTTCGCCCATGAGTGGCCGAGTGGATCCGGTACCGCCGCTGTCTCCCCTTGCCGCTACAGCGTGAGGCCAGCTCGTGCGCGCACCTGTTTTACTTACGCCGTGCTCTCGCGTCTCCCTTCCCGTTCCCCCCCTCTCGTCTGAGATCCAACGCATGCAGCGACCACATCTCTCACAGGATCTAAAACAAGTGTAGTTTTTGTGGAGAAGATAAAGAAATGGCGCCTTGCCAAAAGATGGGACGAACCTGGAGGGGTCGTGTCGTGGTCTCCCCTTCCGATGCCATGACGTGCAGCAAAAGAAGGCACGCACGAGGCTTGACGAAACGAGCAATGCATTTGGCTGATGACTCTAGCTGCACTGCACATGTGGACTTGGTGAACCTGTGAATCGCGATCATTAGTAAGCAACGGGTCATGGGGGTACGCAGAGGCCGTTCAGCCTCAAAAGCGACGAGGGAATACAATAACAGATCGTGAATCGTGATCCTGCTGAAATGTCTAGTTGGAAACAAACAACTCCAATTATGCGAGAGGCTAACACAATCATTCGGCCGTGGTCAGAAGGCGCAGGCTTGCGCAAAAGCACCAGCAGGGCCGAGTGCTCATACGTGCCGGATGTCTAACTCTTCTCTCTTGTATGCAATTGTTAATAGTCATTTCTGAATTATATGACAGTCTCGTGCCTTTCAGGAGAAGTTCCGTCACTTTCTAGCAATGAGCCTCTGACAAGTTGCTGGATTTTACTGCAGCAGGCAAAACGTGACAAGAGCAGGATACAACAGAAACAAATCGGCAACCAACAGTAATTGGTCAAACTCTTGCAGTTCTCAGATCAAAACATTCGCCGAAGGAACGTACACTTGACTGTTTCTTTGTGTTACTCAAGGATGTTAGCCTCTGTTGACCAGGACTTCTTGGTCAGTTCCAAGCCCCAAACTTCCAATAATAGAAGAAACCTGTGTGTGCAACAACAGAAATGCTTGCTAAACCAGCGACTAATTTGACGCAAGACGCCCTCTACATTCTAGAAGAACTACTCGGTCATTCTAAGAGTCTGTTTGAGGTGTCTTGGTTGGTGAAAAATTGTTTTTTAATTTCTTTGGATCAGAAAGAAATTGTAAATTGTAGCTTTTTTGGAGAGGTAGTTTGGCAAATTGGCTTTTTATTGAATTTTCTTGAGAGGGCTACAACCGGGAGTAGTGACAGCCAGGAGGAGCACGGCCTTGTAATCTGTTGAACCATAAGAAAAAAAAAAGCAACGCAATAAAGAAACAGGAAGAAGAGAGTTGCGGCAAAACAAAAGATTGTGTGATCCTGTTCTAACAAATCTCAAGCCAATCTAAAAACGCAATCGCTTGAACTAACCACTCCGATGCAATGATGCATTGCACATTTGACACTGTGTCAGAAGTTGTTATTCGGTGAACTTACTCATCATTCATGTGAAACCTTGATACTTTCTGAAACAGTGCATTTGGCAAATAAGCACATGCTATTATTTTCTTTGGGTAGTAAAGCAGTGATGTCTGATAGTATCACCTTTGCTATCTTTTTTCCCAGCCTTTCTAGGTTACAAAAGGGTAAAGAGAGTCTTAAGGGTCCATGAGAATTTATGAATCATTCTGCATTCTACGAAAATTGAGCTGTCTGCAGTTGATAGTTGCAACCTCAATCCCATCGCCCATGGACGGAAGTTGGAGACCTAATGCCGAGCGCGAAAGGGCAAGATGGCATATTATCCTATGTCTGGACGAGTGGTGGATCTTGTACCAGCATGTCTCCCACTGCTGCTACATCACAAGACAGTTCCATATGACACACCCTTTGAGGATTCCATGGACAATGCAGCAGCAGCTAACATTTCACTGCATCTGACGAGCACGAGCAGCTTCAGATCTAGAGCACGTTGGCACTGAGGATTTATGTAAATTTTTTAAAGAAACTAAAGGATAGAGCACTAACGTAAGGGTCTTTATTTAGGACGTACTGCACAACACCGTGTACCTCGAACTTGTCATACAGGGGTGCCGATTTGACTTGTTACTTGTCACCGGAAACGAGGGGGATGGTGAGGTCACGGCGTACGTAAACGGAATCTGGTAGCACTACTAAAAAACACTGGAGAAATATGATAGTGTTTTGCAAAATGCGCTGTTGAGTGCGATGCAAATTGCTCCAATTATGCCTGATCGCAATAATTCCAGAGCGGCCAGAATGTTCAGATTCGGGCAGAGTGGTACTCTGCAAGTCTGCATAGCTCAATAATTCAAGCGTGGTAAATCCTCTTCTACTGTTCACGGTGTTTACTAACCTCTGAATCTGCAGCGTCGCCTTTTCGGCTTTTCCAACATGTTCTGACTTGCAAGACTCTGATGAACTGAAAGTATATATGTGGCACTGTGGCAGGTAAAGAAAATGTAAGAAATGGCCTAAGCAGCAGGTCACAGAAGGCAAGCAGCAATGACCTAGCTCGCAGCAATGCAGCATGCATACTTTGAAGAAATTGGGCAATTTGACTGTTTCTTTATTGGTCAGATTTAAGCTAGCTTCTGTTGACTAGTGTAGTTTCATAACGACGTCATGATATAATGATGGGGAGAACCCGTGTACAATGACAGAAATGCTTACCAAAACACTGAACATTATGTGACAAAAGATGCATTTATAAGCAGTACTGCCGTGGTCAGAGTGTTCATGCTTTACCTAAACAATTTGCCTAACGTAGTCCTAATAGGGAAATATGAAACTGCATTAGCTTACCTTGTCATCGATCAGAAATGAAGTTTTCCCCAAAGCGAAATGAATTGCTCGTACCGATGCAGTTCACGTAACTTTGTCGCAGTGTCAGAAGTTTTACAATCAGTGTACCAGCCATCATGTGAAATACTGAGCAGTCAGCCAAGCAGAGGTTACAGGAAGCAATGACCTACATTTCTCGTCATCGTACCAGGACCAGAAGCAGAAAAAATGGAAATAGGTAGCAGCAACTTGCATTGGACTTCATAGGTCAATCTTCCAGACTGACTAACCTAATGTTTGACAAACAGGCTCACCCAATCTTGGTCAAGTACCCAATATTTTAGAGGCAATCATCAATCGCCTTAGCTCGATCTAAGTGAAACATCTAGTATACTTATATGTCAAATTTTACTGAGTTGATTCTGAACAAGTCTTGACGAATAGCATCAGGGCCACATGTACCAGAACCCTTTCCAGCCCTAAAATAGCAGAGAAAACCGGCAACTCGCCCTCTAGAGAACTAATCCCAATGTTAATGTATCAACAGATAAGAAAGTGCTAGTTCCAAGTTACAACCAAAAGTATTATTTCATTTCCGAAAAGAAGCTCTGAGTGGCAAACTAGAAGGATAAAACCTTACATAGCATATTCAAAAGAAAACAAACAACGTATCAAAATAAATTATTAAGCATTTTGGGAACAGACAAACAAAAAAAAGGATTAGATGTACATTCATCATAGAATGCTAAGTTCGACCTCAGCAAATTCAGGACCAGTAGGTTTATGAGATGTACAACTAACATGGTAAATCAATCAAAAGATCTACCACCTCAGGTCCCATTAGAGGAACAACAATAACCTTTTGAGTAGCTCCACAATGTACACAGAAAACAGTTTTGATCCCAACAAGAAGCAGAAGTTAACCACATCTGAAATTGTACAGAACGCACATCAAGAAACAACAGATGCGAAGAACTGGACACCTGAGTTATGAACAAATGAACGAATTTTGTATATTTGAACCATACATATGTATCTGACAGTTCGATCGAGCCCCCATACATTCAATGGGAGGAAGATTTACACTCAACTGAGGCTAACATTTCCGTGGCATATCAATGAGAAGTTGAAAGGAGGGGAAGAGAACAAATCTGATCTACACTGAAAGATTTCTACAAAAGGTACAAGCTACGGGGCCTGCCACGAACAACCGCTGATGTTGAGATCTCAAAGGACCACCGGGTTGATTATGTACAACACTGGTCCATGTACAATTCAGCAGGAGCACCAAGCATGTGATGTCTTGTACCAAGAAACCACACAATGGACCAGCATAGCTGGGTGCACGGTTGCTTTTCTTGAGGCCATGTGAGTTACCAATACTGCCGTTTAATTCCACCAAATGCTCAAACTAGTCATTGATGCACTGGTAAGCCATAATTCTGGAACGACCTAATCCTGCCGTCCCACCCTGCAGTAACTATCACTTGACCCCAGGAGTTTGATGTGCTTTGTAAACAGTTCCTTAGGAGCTTGTACTGTGACTCGTCCAAAATTGCACCAATCGAGCTAGACGGCAGCATTTCCTCTGGCCAAGTTGCTGAACTTTTGCAAGAGGGCTCAACGAATAACTCTTGGTTCAGATTGAAGATAACAGGAGCAGCGGATCCTGACACAAAATTGTTAATGAAAGAATCCTCTCCACAGCGGCTTGAATTGTACTTGACAGCCTTACTCATGCACCAGAACATATCTGCTTCTGGTGGTAAACTTTGAGAGGCCAAAGAAACGGGGCTTCTTGGTTTTGTGCCATTCCATGGTATTGCGATGGCTGCATTGTTGGATTGGAAGCGCTCTGAGGAATATGTGGTTTTTGCTTGTCTCCATGCAGATTCATCCTGGCTTTCATGGTTCCGAACATAAATGTTGGAGTCGTCACTAGCAGAAACTATATGCTGCCCATCTGGAGTGAATGTTGCCGACAACTGGCAAGAACCACTTCGGAGTCCTGATGGATTAGAAATATGAGTTCAAAGTTCGTCGAAGGTAATGATTGAATAGAGCAAAAGGAATAAATTTTAAGTATTTGCGTTGTACCACTGTAATTCTGAATCACATTGGTGCCATCCAATATTCTGATCTTTGAGTCAGCAGATGCTACCATTAGTTTACTTGGGTTACTTGGACAGAACTGCCATGGAAATGATACAAATCATAAGTTATAAGCATTCATGGTGAAAAAGGATGAATGAAGCTATAGATAGCAACAAGAGTAATCCTTTTCTTGAGGATGCTTACCTGAAAGCCTGTGATTCTTTTCGCTGAGGATTTCTTCTTGCCATTGAGTGCAATCTGAGTTTCCAAACGCAGCAGGTTGTCTGATTCAGTGCAAAAATATTGTAGTTAGCATACATGGAAATATTACGAAAGTAAAAGGGGAGAGCTACTGCAAACCAAAAACATTTAAAGCTGGCAGACATTTCACAAATTTCCTATTTACCTGAAGCATCATAAAAACGGCAATTTCCAGTAATGGTTCCAACCACTGCTCCCTGCAAGAAACCAAAGAAAAAGGGAGATCAAACTCACAAACTATTGAGGTAACAAATGAGTCAATTTCTACAGTGGGGCACTAATAATGATACCTTTCCATCAGGTCGGTAACAAACTGCTGTCACTATGTCTCTAACATCCGCCCAGTCCACAACACCGCATCTACGAATGTTCCATACACGGATTTTGCCATCAATGGATCCACTGATGAAGACATTCTCATCAGCTGGATTAAATTGGACACAAGTCACTGCAGAACAAGGAAAGCCAACTGTGAGCTTAAGCTGACAAGTAAAGGCCAAGACTTCGAGCAGCAAAAAAAGAGTTTATAGGCCTACCAAAGTTGCTATGCGGAAAAACTCTGATGCAGTTTGCAGATCCAATTTCCCACAAGCGAACAGTTTTGTCTGTTGATGCCGACAGTAGATGCTGCAACATGTTAAGCTAAATTTTAATCATCATAAACAAAAAAGATATAAGAAAAACAAACAACAATAACATCAGATTGACAAAACAAAAAAACACATTTTTTTTAACTGACCTTGTTGTTTGCCCACGACAGATCCAGGACATCACCAGAGTGCCCATGGAACTCATGCAATGGTTCCTCTGATATCTGGAAAACCATTGTTGGAATGACAATGCAAGCAGACTCAGCAGACTTCTTAATACCCTTGATTTTACATTTCCTCTCATCGCCAGCATTCACAGGAGCCAACCCATACTTGCGATGCGCTTTGAGGTAGACACAAGAGGGATCATCCTGAGGAATTTTGCAGTCCTCAGACTGCATAACACCCCAAACCCTGACAACTCCATCTTCGCCGCCGCTTGCAAGAAACTGCCCATCAGGACTGAACCTGATCGTCAGGATGGCACCATCATGTGCCTTGATCACCTGGCCTTGATAGACAGCAGACAATTCCTTCGACCGCTTCCGGTATGAACGGACCTTAATCCTTTCTCTCCTTCCACCCCGGATTTGCTCACTATCAGATGAGCTGGTGCTGGCCTCATCCCCTCCATGATCCACAACACAAGCCCCCACACCCAACCTTCGAAGCCACCCATTTCTCCTCCTCTCAACTGTCTTGAGAGCACCAGAAGGCTTGCCATTTCGACTCATAAGCCTCTGAATAAACGACAATGAACTGAAACTCCTGCCCACCTTGCTACCATCATTCTTACTGGATCCACTGACGGAATTGTCATCCGACTCGCCATCCTCATAGCTCGTCGTCTCCTCCGTCGACCAACTCGACATGGAGCAGTCATTCTCATCCGGCTGCGACGACAACCTCCCAATCTCCGGTACAATCCTCTCCTCCTGCTGCCCGTCAGCGTCGCCGACGGTGCCCGCAGAATCCGCCTGTTGGGGGCTTGGGCTGCATTCCAGACCCATGCTTCTCAAGAACCGCTCCCTTCTCTCCCGGACACTGTCTAGGCCACCTGACCACGGCAATGCCGGGCCTGGGCTGGACGCCGGCGACGCCGACAACTCCTCACGCGTGTCAAAGAACGCTTCCTCCTCCACCTCCATCCTACCACAACTTCTTGCTACTACTAATTGGCACACCTCCATGGGTCGTTGGGTCAGGCACGGCGCTGAAAGAAGAGATAAGAAGAAACAATGGAGAAACACATCTCAGAGCCCTGTCCGGACAAGCGCTTATATAACAGTAAGAAAGTTAAGCGCGGACGCGGCGTTAGCACGGGAGAGGAAAAACTACGGGCGCGATTAATTAAACTAAACAAATTAGCACCAAATTCGAACTATTCAATTCCCCGTATCTCTCAAATCCCGCAAGGCCCGATCGCCCCCGAGCAATGCATCTGGCCTTAGCAATCCAACCAACCGCGCGCCCATTATTAAAGCAGACAGCCAGACCAAGAAACGTTGCCAAAAAAAAAACGATATTTTTTTTCTTCAAGAAACACCGAATTCACCAACACATATCTCGAAAGGATTTGACGATAGGCGAATAAAAAAGGGGAAATTTTTTCTCGGCAAGCAGGGGGCGCTCACCTGGGGGAGGAACAATTCGCGCGCACGCCCGGGAATTGGAATCCAAGGAAGATATCGACTTCGTCTTCGCCTCAGGGATGCTGCCGTCGGGACCCCCGCGCGTGTTCTCGGTTCGTGGTCGCCCGGCTCAAGAACAGCCGCGGCAGCATGGTGCAAACGGGGAAGTATTATTAAAGGATTGGAATCGACGAGTAGGCGGAAAAATTGAAGAGAAAGCTGGACGAATTGGAGATGGGAGCGATTTATTAGGACGCGTAGTCGGAGCGCTGGGGTCCCCGTCACCATCGCCAGATTTGGAAGCCGCAAAAATGGATTTAATTATTATTATTATTCAGCTACGAAGAGACACGAATGAATGAGAAAAATGTCGTGTAATTAGATTATCTCTTTTTTTAATCACATTAAAAATGGGAGTATTTTTCAGTCATTCTCTCTCCGGACGCTTCTGGCACTGGTCCAATGCTCATGCATGCCTTCCATTGCTTCTTTTTCTCTTTTCCTTTTTTTTTTTTTTGCCTTTTCTCTTTTTTTCTTCTTCTTCTTTTTCTTTTTTTGCTTGTCTTCCAGTAGGTGTACTGTATGGTGTGTAGTGTCTGCACGAGCAATAACTCTTCTACTCCTAGGCCTGGGTCTACAACTCCTTAGGTACGCATCAGCTCTACTGCAATCGGAGCGTCGCTGCTGCATCACCCCGATCTGCTCGTGTAAACAGTACGATCTTTTTCTCGCTTTGCCCCTGCCCTGGTGGAGTTGATGCGTGGTAGTCTGGTAGATGCATCAGCTGCCAGAAGTTACTACTTATTTTACCGCTAGAATGGCACTAGTAAATCCGTAAATGGTAGCAACAGTGCTAGTTTGGCATCCGGAGACGATTGGTAGCCAACTTGGTTGTTCAATTTTCTTTGAAAGATATTTCGAGGAGCAATGCTTTTATGCTTTTTCTTCTAGTATAAGTTGTATAAATATTAAAGTAAACAAATGGGTAAGTAATTATCATCTACTATTCATTCATGCTTTAATAGTTATGCAATTTTTAAAAGGAAAAGCATAGAAGCAGAGAATATGATCGAGTTACCACACGGCCGTACCGATCCTCAGACGGTTCATGCTGTCAAACGCAAGGTGATACGGTGGTCCCATGTGAATCCAAGTTGGTTGTTGATTTTTATTTTTTCCTATGAAGAAATTTGGAGCGTTAGATTTTGCACAGAGGAAGCGTGATGGCGCGATTTTGATTCAACAGTGACGGGTAAAAATTCGGTGATTGGATTGGATGTAATGTGTTTGATTGCAACGACAATCACTACTCGCCCAAGGCTGGTTCGTAAAGGTGGGGAACAGTTTGATGCACCTAACATACTACCAGCACTATTGCCTTGCCCTCCCTTGGTCCCCTTGAGGCCGCGTTGTAAGACTATCTTCAGCAATTTTCCTTCATTCCATTCTCTTCATCATATTCATTCTCTTTATTTTCTACTATCTCTAGCAGCATCCCTTGAGGATTTGTGAAGGGATTGGAGAGAGAATCCCTTTTTAAAGGGATTCACTGTTTGAATCCCTTCCGAAGGGAATCGTGAAGCGAATCCGCTGGAGCACTTGGGATCTGTTCGCGAAGGGATTTGAAGGGGAAGGAAAGCTGTTGGAGATAGTCTAATCTCTTCTACCTTGTTAGCCAACACAAAACACACGCAAACACGCACGTTGGCTGCTTCTCTCTTGCTCTGGGTCAAGCAGTCAGCTGGGGCTGGCTGCTTGTAAACCTTGTCTACAAATTCGGTGCTTCACTCATGCCTGATGTCAGTCAAAGAAATGTTCGAGGAATGCTTGTTGAGTGATGCAACACACGAAGCCAGATGGCACCGATTATGGATCGATTTGCGCGGATCGTATAGAGTCGGCAGGGGGGATCGGAAAGAACGCTGACTACGCATGCGGCGAGTTATCCTGCGGTTTACTCCGTTAACTCGATTGATGGGTATATGGATGGACATATGCACGAGTAGATGTATGCAGACGCATCCATCTCTAGCTAACACAACAACCCCATTTCTCCAAAGTTGATTTGTGGTTGGGCAAAGATGGCAACAACCATGTGTCGCGCGTGATGTGTCTCTCCTGTTTTAGCTTCTGTATACTCTTATGTAATATGTTTGTTAATTGTTAGGATCATTGGTCTCTACACAAAAGCAAGTGCATTTAATTATTATCCATTATTTATTTATGTTTTAATATTTGTGCAGCTTTTAAATGGTGATGCACCTCCCAAGTATATATATATAACTAGTTACATGCCCGTGCGTTGCTACGAAAAACAAAATTGATAACAAAAAATAAAGATTAGAAAATAAAAAAAAATTATTTCACAAGATCAAACATCTATCTTTAACCCGTTTCTTGCAAGTAAAGTCGGCTAATTAAAGCAACGCTTCGTTTCTTGCGTAGGGCAATTAAGCAGGGCAATTAAGTAGGGCAATTAAGCAGGGCAATTAAGCGGCAATTAATGACGTGAGAAGAACGGACCACTGCCACCAACTGCTGCTTTAGAATAGTAGAGATAACATGAAGCTGAATTTTCAAAAAAGAAAATGAAGCTGAAGAAATGTGTCAAAGCCATACAGAAACAAAAAATTGTCATCGAAGGAGCGAATTTTGAACAATACAATTGGGGCTAACTCACTTGACGAGGATCGACATCACTCTAAATAATCCTCTTTACCATAAGACTAGTAATCGTTGATGCTGGTACAAGCTTCAACTCAACTAGGGTCCTGTTAATTGGTACGGTTCCAGATTCTAATAGAAACGAAAACGGTTCCAGATTTTTGGTAGAAACATTTCAGGTAGGATTATGTGAATTGGGTGGAACGGGATTGAGACCGATTCGACCACAGAGTGGAAAAAGAAGAAACGATCCGAGGATAATCGTTCCGAGCTTTAGCCCGTTTGGTTGGGTTTCTTCCAGAATCCAGTAGAAACGGCCCGGTTCCAAGTTGCCAAACGGGGCCTAGATTTCCAATTAACCTTAATAAAACTAGATTTCAAACTTATCACTTATGTGTTGCAAAGTAATTAAAAGATGAGCAGTAGTGATATTTTTGAAAGGACCCGCCAAATTAACACTTTGCAAAGAAGGGATTAGAATAATTTAATCTAGGTTGTAAAAGAAAAATAAGTGATTAAAATTATTCAAAAATAAACCTAAACAATTTATCAAATAAATTGAAACGAATATACATACGTACGTACATACATACATTAGATCGTTCGTAAATCAATTTATTGATCGGAGAATTAAAATTTTGATAATAATAATAATAAACAAATGGGAAGTCATAGATAAAACAAACTAATCTCTCTTCTTGATCAAAGGTATTAATTACATAAAGTGAATTACAACGCAATAATTAAATTCATACATCTCAAACTATACAAATATCAATTACAACAAAGTTTAATCATACATTTTATTCATTACAAACTTGAACATTACAATTAAATACATGACTTAATGAATTAATTACATTCCATATTACAGAAGTACATGAATGATTAATTGCATTTCAAAAATAGAAATCACAAGAATGTAAATTACAAAACACTAGTGTTATTCTGAACTTCATTTGTAAACCCTGCATTGGAAAGTTGCACACACATTAGAATGAAACCAAATCAGTAAATTAAATAAAAGAGGTTAAAATAGAAATTGCCGTCAGGCTCGTATATTTTGGTATCATGCACTAAGGTACTTGAAATGTTCGGGACCAGATCGGCACCTCTCACGAATTAGGGTTTCATCATCCAACAACTATACAAACCTATAATTAAGTAATAGACATGCGTATTTTAAAAATATCGCAGGGTAAAAGAGTGATTTCCCGAGTAAAAAGATAAAAGCCTCCGCAGTCAAATGGGATAGAAATAAAGCATTGTTGATTAAGATAGACTCAACCGAAGCTATCCCTCCAGCTCAAAGCCTTAGGGCATGACGAACCATGCCCAAACATTTAAGCCACCAAGCTTCACAAGCCCCTAAGCAATCAAACCTCTAGGCACACCACCACACATGGCAAGCACAAGAGCAAAGCCACCAGGGAGCAACGCAACTAGGAGACCAAGTTTCCTAGTAAAGCAAACCATCATAACACATGCCCACTTAAGCCATTTTCCAAGCACTTCACAAGGAGTAACCATCAGGATCACAAGCCACAAGGAGAAAGAGTACTAGGAGCCTCAGGCTTCCAAGAGATCAAGTAGATCACCGGAGAGCACAAGCTCAGGAAGGCAAGCAAGGAGGCTACAAGCAACAAGGAGGAAGCCAAGATCAGCCACAAGACCAAGGCAACCACCCATCATCCCTATCTCTAGCACCACCTTTACACCTCATTACATCTCCTCAATCAGGTAAACCAGTGCTCATTCCCAGTAGTACAGACACATGTTTAGGAATAGCAAAAATCAACTAGAAGCTAAAGATTGTAGAAAATTGTGGTCTCAATAGGTTAGTGCGATGAGGGTTACGCCGTGCATCTCCACTAATCCCCACATTACTCCCCCGAACACAGAGGATTGTGGGTTTTGTCGCGGCGCCGTCCAAACCCGTGCACACACCTTTTAATCACCACAGACCAAAGTACACTATTTGCTAGAATAATGTCGGATCCGGAAGCAACACCTCCGAACCCTATGTGTAAAACACACTGATTCGGGATCGAGCTAGTGTACACAATAAACAAAGTTGATAACACAACACATCAAATGTACTTTTATTCAATAACTGATATAGTCTTTTACAATATGATTGGCTCGCAAGCCAAATAAAAGTAAAGCAACAGAAATAAAGTAAACTGAAATAAAACCCAATAAATTTGACACTAGCAATCGACTGGGGAAGCAATCCTATTTATCCTAGTCCTCTCCATCGTAGAACTCCTCTGAATCAGTAGAGTAAGCAAGGGTGAGTACAAATTACTCCGCAAGTCACACAGGAGATGAAAAATTGATGCAAAGGATATCAAAAGAAGGTTATATGGTTATTTTAGCATAAAGCAAACTTTCAAATACAGTAAGTCATTTCGAAGGCGTAGATGATATAATAAAAACTAAATTGTAAACCAAATTTTCAACATGGGATGAAACCCAGAGCTAACCAATTTCCTACATGAAATATCATTCCATCCCACAGAACACTTTCTCGAAACCATTTTTAGAACATCAAAATCTAATCTGTGAAAGGCCAGCTCGGCGTACCTATGACCGCGGGTGTAGCTAATTGATTAGTTTTATACTCTGTAGAGGTTGTACATTTTTATCCACAAGATATGATGTCTCATTGTGCCAAAATACACACTTCTTTTGGTGCGCAACAGAGAAAATCACGGCAAGGCCCCATATAAAACTCCATCTATATAGTTATGCCCGCTAAGGTTTCACCGCTGAAAGGATCCCCCTAGTTCAGAAGCTCCCTCTTGTGCCTAGTGGCAACCTTCTCGCTTTCACCACACCACTCCACCTAATGGCATGTTTGTCCATGGTATGTTGCATTAATACGAATAACCAGGTCTGTCCCATACCAGACATGTGGAAGTATGGTAACGCTTTACATTCAGCAACTCATAAACCGGTCATTAATTGACTAGGTGAATTTTCACAACACATGAAACCACTACACTAGTTTGTCTCACCTAATTTAAATCATATTTTTAACTTTATCATGACATGACATAAAAGTCCATGACACAACATTCAATAATGCTAAAAAGCAAAGTTCTCAATGATCATCAAAACATAAACCTTAATTTTAATGAAAATCATCATTTGACATAAACTCCCAAAATAACCTAAATGCAGGTCTAAGCTTGTATAAGCATATCTTAACTATTTTGATATTCCCCATACTTCATCAATATAACCTAGGGTTACAATGACACAAGGGATTCAATCATCAATGGTGGCTTTAACAATCATGATATAACTATTTGATTTAAAACTGAAATTGAAATACAATTATAGAAACTATGCATGCAATAATTTAAATTTAATATAGCATTTCAAAAATTGGGTTGAACATGGTCAAGGATGTGTAACTTGCCTTGAAAAAGTTCTTGCTCGACCTTGCTCTTGAGTCCACACTTCGCTCTCGTACACTCCCGGTGTTTCAACGTCTACGCGAATGGAGAAAAAATACATATAAATATCAATAACAGAGAGCAAATAAACTCAAAAAATAAAATAAAATTGAACATTAAATAGAGCCCGATTTAACAAATTTTTAGGCACTAGAATCACCTCGATCGGAGTTCGTATGAGGGAGAACGGATTTTTGAAAGTTTAAATCACGTAAAGCAATAAAGAAATGTTTTTTGAATTTTTAAAATTACTTTTCTAAAGAAAAATAAAAATCTAGTTCACTGTACAACACCAGAATTTGAAATATAATATAATATTTTATTATTTTTTCAATTTTGTCTCTCCTTTGTTGCTATAATACCGCACTGGTTATTGTAGCTCGTGAAGTTTAGCCTTAACAGGCACAGACAGGCAAGGCAATGGCAAGAGAATAAGAGAGCAAGAAACACTAGAGCATAGGCCAAGCTAAGGGAAGCATCAAAAAGTTCACGACGCGACGAACTCGATGACGACCACGGTTAAGGTGGGGAGGCACAAATGGTGACGCAACAACGCGATGAACTACGATGAACATAGTTTGGTAAAACATAAAATTCATCGCCTACGGTTCACTAAACTTGAAATCGTTTGAGGGGTTACCTTCCCGACGATCAATGGCACAAAGTGACGCAAACAATTTTGAAAGAGACACTCTGTAGCTCCGGGAGGTTTGCAAAGCACGTCGACGACGTTCAGTTCACGCTCCAAATGCCACGACATTCCAGGCAAACGAATGCACAAGTGGTTGGGACAAGTTGAGGAACAGGTAGAGCAATGAGAGGGGATCTTGGTGCTCTCCTTAAATAGACTCGGGGCGGCTCGTAGAGATAGGTACGGTTTATTTAAAACATAGTTCGGTACGAATAAATTCAATTTTATCCCGAAATAGAGGGTATTAGGATGCGATAATCACAGGGGTTAGTTGAGGATAATGTGCCACACGTATTGGACAAGAATTCGAAAGAAAAATGTGAAGGATTGTAGCTCTCTAAATCTTGGCAATGGAGGAAAAGAGAGAACATGTGTGCTGTAATTTGGCTAGAGGTTGAAGATGATATGACATGTGGGTCCCACCCTTTTTAATTATTTTTGAATTTAATTATACTGAAAATAAAAAAGGCTTTGAAACCATAGTAAAAGAGTTCAAAAATTCTAGAAAAATTTTCAACAATACTTTAGAATATTTATAATGTAATATAAAATTTTAGAATTTTGAGAATTATATTTTAGCTGTAGTAAATATTTGTGTAACACAAAAAATAGAAAAACAAATTTATAAATTCTAAAAAACTCAACAAAAACTCTAGAAAATTAGAAATATGTGATAAAATATTGTTTTGAAAATTTTGAGATGTTACAAATAAGAAATCAATCAACCCTCGTACCTCGTGCACAAATCAATTAGTATAGAAATTTAATAGAGGAATTAGGGAATAAGTAGGAGAGAGTAGAAACTGTACGGCATCCCCAGAGGTAAACAAACCAAGGCACTGGTGGTAAGCCAGTGCTGGGTTGGGCGTGTGCATCCAGGCGAGGGGGAACCCGGAGTCAGGCCAACCGTGGGGAGGACGGTGGCGCAGGGGCGCGAGCACGTCGACCCTTGGCATGACGAGTTAGAGGGGAGAAGAAGGGGGCCGAGGCCAGGCGACAGTGGCTGAGCCCAGATTCGGAGGAGGAGGCAGCGGCCTGGCTTTGGAGCTTGGATGGCATGGTGGAAGAGCAGGTGATGGAGCATGGCAAGCGACGGCCAGGGCGCGAGGGAGGCCGTGCGCGAGGGGAAGATGGCGACTGGATCGGGTGGCCGGCGAGGTGGGCCGGATGTTGCGGTCGACGGTGGGAGGAACAACCGGTGGTGCCAAATCGGAAGAGAAGAAGGAGAGCTAGGTGGGAGAAGAAATGACGTAAGGGAGAAAGAGAGACTAAGGGATAAGATCAGAAGGGGGGTGAGGAAAGAAAAAGAGAAACAAAAAAAAAACGAGAAAAGGAGAAAAAGAGAAAAATAATAATAATAAGAATTAACAATGATTTAATCCCAGCCTCATAATAGTGTAAAATGGGTACAACTAATTAAATTAAAAGAAGAGAGAAGAAAAGAGAAAAAAAAATATAGCTTTTCAGTTAAATTAATAAAATTATGAATCAACTTGTTTATGCGAATTCAAATTAAAGCTGAAGCCAAAAAAATCTATTAAATCAATTAATCCAGTGGGTCGAATATTCAACTAAAGTGCGACAAAAAATGGTATAAAGTCTTAAAAAGAGCAATGTAAAATTTATAATTCTTAAAATAATAAGAGAAAAGGGTTGGACACCATAAAATGTGTAAAAAAACCTTATCAACCATTAAAATATGTCTTTTATATAATTTCAAGAATAAATTCTAATCGGATTACTAATTTTCAATCGGGTGAAGATATGTTTTGTGATCAAAATTTATTATACCAACGCAAATTATTCCATGACATAAACAGGTATGAATCTTATAGAAATCGCAATCAATGCTAATGTAATCAGATCATTAAATGGAAAGTTAAATACCATTGTTAACTGTCATACTGATTAAAAGTAGAAAAATAATAACTTTATTATAAGAAAATCATGATCCAAAATTTCATTGATCAATGTAGATTAAATACACCAATTTAAGGTACTGTAAATTTAAAATACATTAAATTAAATTACGTTAAGACAAAATGTAACAAATTAATGTATACCAAATTTAAATAAATAACATACATGTATCCATTTAAATCATGTCAAAGAAAAAAAAAAGGATCGACCGGTTGAGCAAAAGAAAGAAAAAAAGATAATAAAATGACGATAATAATAACAATAAATTAGAAATAACACTAGTAATAATGATGATAATAATAGGATTAATAACTTAATAAACTGAGGTAAATCAAGACATCCGGATTATAACCATAATATTGTGGTTCAAAGTTTAAATAGAGTAAAGAGGTGTACGCACACAAGAGTTAAATAATACTAATAACCTCCTTTCAATTAAAGAGACAGATAGCATGATGGATCGAATAAGCTTGCGATTAAATTTTAATGATAAAAAATAAAGCTAAGTAGGTGAGTATAAACCTACTATAATTCAGAAAAAGAGTCAGATTCTATGGATTACTTAATAAATCAACCATATATCGAATTGGCACTATTCTAATTAGTTAAGGAAATGAAATAAACCAAGTAAGAAGGAATGAACTAGATTAGATAAAGAAATTAAGGACTAACTAAATTTTAGCAATTGTCATATTGATTGAAATAGTCAAATCCTACCTAGACCAAGGTGTATTCCAAATTGAAATGGCATTAAATTAAAATGTAATAAATAAAAGCATTCCAAACTAAAATACACCAAGTTAAGATATGTCAATTTAAAGAACCACAAAATGAAATACGCAGTAAGCATGCATTAATTTAATAGAAGTTAAAGAAAGGGTTGGACACCTAAAATATGTGAAAACTTATTAGCTATCTGAACTATAGTATTTTATAATTTTAGGGATTAATTTAAATATGGTAGGAGATCATCTTCTACAACTGTGTGAGGACATATATTTTCACCAAAATCTAGGCAAGCTCCCTTTGTCCATATTTATGAAATGGTTTTTTACAAAGGTTTGTGAAAGGGTGAGTTGTTAAATGGTGGGTAGATGGTGCCATGTTTGATGTTGCTGGCGAGGCCCTCTACATAGAAATGTAATATAATGTTAAAACCACTACACTCGAGCAATAAGCCATATTAAATCGTATCAACCATAGTGTGTGGGAAATAATAGAAAATGTTATTCTATGATGGTGTTTAATCTTCACATTAGGTAAGTAAGATGTGTTAAACTGGGCTTGCCGGATGCCTAGTGAAGTGCACGTTTGATAACTAGTGTAGGTTATCTTCGGTAATCAATTAAGGTTGAGTTACCAGGGCGCTATATTTTAAAACCATTGAAGGAGTTTCTCCAAAGTTTGTGATGGAGATCGACTGGCTACCCCAATGTCTTAGTACCACTGATTTGTGTTGTAGCACAACTGGTAAGTGGTTAGGGGATATGAGTACATCTGATTTTGTGACGAGGTACTACTGGCTAACCCAGGTCTCAGTGCCATCGAATCAGTATAGAGTACACCTGGAAGGGGCCAGTGTTGGAGATTTAAATGCCAAAGTAGTGATCAACATTTTGGGTTCTCAACTGAGGTTGAATTCGCTATGGGTAAAGTGATACAAAACCTACGTACGGTATAAAATCATAAATTCATGCCTGTCTCCTGGACTGGATGCTATGGAGCCTTGTATACGAGTACTAGTAGAAATTTTACAAATAAAATTCGAAACTCAAGATTTTCTTAATAAAACCTATTTTTGGTATTTAGTTTTGAGGTATGGATTAAGGAATGGAACTGGTGAGTGTTCTAGATGATAAAATTCATACAAATTGCATTTTGTTATTAATGCTTGCTAAGTACATCTTTGTAGTCACCCTTTATAACTCCACCTTTACTAGATATTGGATCTGGTGGGCAAGCATCCGATCGAGATATGGACTCCAGTAGAGTGCATTAGATGTTGACATCTTTTGAGTAATTAGTATCCATGTAATATATTTTTATTGTACTTGGATCGTATATATAATTAAAGTATTGAACATATAGTTTACGTGACAATGGAAAGTAATGGAGTTTTCATTCCAATATCTAATTATTGTTTCTGTTGCAACATATTGAAATGGTGTATTAACTGATAAAATATCGAGCTTACTCGATGATTTATTAGTTAATGTGCTCATATCAGTGTAATTAACTCAAGATTAATGGCAAAACTATAATCATTATCTAAGGTTAATTATGCGAGTCGTCACAATTTTGCTCTCAAGAATAAAATATTTTACCCCTGGATAAATAAGCAAGGTTAGACTTCTACCTATGGGGTTCTTTCCTTCAATTTTAATAGTACTACTCCACTTACTTCCCTTCGATTCGGATTTTATTGGGGTAGGTTAAAACCACACTGGTAGTTGATCCTATTTAATCATACGGAACAGTGGTTCGCTGTCATCTACTAATGATTAGCTCGGTTTTTCTTTATTGGTAGTGTTAGCTAGGACAAGCCTACATAGAAGGATTTATTCTTATGTTCCCCTAGATGAAGCAAATGCTGCCTACGGAGTGTGTAAGTATGCCTCTTTTAATAACATCTTCATTAGAGGTAAGTAATTAAGTATGCCTCTTTTAATAACATCTTCATTAGAGGTAAGTACTTTAACTCCCTAAACCTCACTCTTGTCAAAACTAGTTGTACGTTTCCTTTGGTTGGCACTTGGCAGTTTGTTTACTGGATCGGGGTACTTATATATTCCACCGTGGACCAGCAAAACATGAGTATCAACTTGTTTAAGAAGATATCAGTGAGAAAATGAGATACAATGTTAAAATTTATGCAGGCGTAACCAAGCTTTTTATTCAATCATGGCCCCTGAACAATATCACAATGCAGCTAGTTTCCTTTGAAATGCAAATTCGGTGTGACGTCATTACATAGAACAGTGCTAAATTGTCCGGGTTGCCGGTAACGCATCCTACTCAAGTCCAGGGGCCCTGAAAAAGATGGGACATGTACTGACAGTTGCTGCTAATTATTGCATAGATAGATCCTGTTACTTGAACATGACACTAGACCGAAATAATCCAAAGTTTTCTGGATGACCTAATATCCTTGTTCGGTTCTGGCATCCATTAGCTGATATTTATCTTCTTGGAATCATACATTCTTATCCGCTTTTACTTTCTGACCAGTGGTGTGAATACTCCAATTCCCTGCATGTCGATGCCAGCTCCAATGGCGAAGCAACAAGTGTTATCAGTTACAGTAGATGAAAAGTAGTGCTATTCATGGACACAGTCACAAGGAGGGAAAAATTTCTCCATGTCGTTCCTTTGTCCTTCTGCCACTGTCCCCCATTAGATCAACAAACCTAGAAAGAGGTATCGTCAAAACCAATCACTCAACAGCAGAAATTATATCATTCCAAGTAAACCAATAGTTTTTTTCCAGAGGTATACAGTTACAAGAGGCTTGGGCTGGACTGCACCTGATAGCCCCGGCCGAGCGACGACTGTCACTGGAAAGAGGTGGCAAAACAACTAATAAGATAGCAACAACAAGCTCAAAACAAGATGGGGATCAATGCAATGCACCAGCAAGATGTAGCAGCCGATTCCGCTAGGTTGTTTAGAGTTTAGACTTCCATGTGTGCAACACAACTGTAATGAAGTTGGTGCCTCATGCATGCACAGTGTGCAGTTTGGCATTATTTATCACATCAGCCCTGCGAGCATAAACTTTTGCATTAATGGCCGCCTCAGATAGGCTTAGCTGTTGCTGGTACATTTAACATAAGTAGGAGTAAGATACAAAGGCCACGTTCATGGAAGGATGGATCCCTAGATCAGTGGATTCCTTAGGCCACCGAAAGCATGTGACTGAGATTAGTTACTATGCTAGCTGAAAGATGCGTAGCTAAACTTGGCCAAAATGACACCACAAGAAAGTAGCGAAAAAGTATCACCGGATAGGGCATTGGCAGATACCCACCACTCCGCTGGTTGATGCCTTGATGGATAAACAAAATTAATTAACCCCTCCTCTTTGCAGAGAGCAACTGAGCAAGTGCTGGTAAAAAGGAAAAGAAAGGAATACGATTGGATGGATGGATCTACCACTGTTCATAGGACTGCAAGATTTGGCGTGCAGGACCTTATTCTTGTGTGATGGATCGAGTAGTACACAATCATTGTTGTCACATGTCAACTTGCACGGCACATAAACACAGTCATGGGCTCGCATATGGCCGACACTAGGCCACAACTGGTGCAAAGTGAAATTTTTTCTTCAATGGATGCAAGCTTTTTTCGCGGTACCACACGCAAATTGACGCTCGATCGGTTTGTGCGAGATCGATCGATTTGCCTAACTTTAAAGGTTAAATTGTACGTACCGATCGAACGCAATTGTTGCGTGAAGGGACAAAGGATCGATCATAGGATGCCCCCTCGCTGCAAAAAGCTCGTACGTTCCGTGAGAAAAAGGCCAGGAAAGGCATGCATGCACCGATCAAATTCAGGGCTGGGGTTGCTTGCTTGTGCGTGTTCAGCTTTCACTCGGTTTTTCACAGCTCGACCTGCCAAGCATCCTGTACTTTTTTGCTAGCTATACTGTTCGTTGCACCTTACAATAATGTGGTGTAGCTGTCTGGCCCGTACGCGCGTACGTATGGCGCCGAATTGAACTCCAATAACTACGAAATGGGGATGATCTATTGATCGATGCACGGACGGAATGCCGTACGTCGCGAATTCAATGTGGTTGCCGATGGCCATTTCCACAGTAATCGTCCCTAACTGTAGGATGTTTCATTGGCAATTTGGCATACGATCGACAACGACGGGCTAGAACCTGGTAGACGTACCGAGACCGGTAGTAGTACTAGTCTTTGCCGTGTCGCCGACGAAATTCCAAGTCAGCGCAAACGTAATTAGACTGGCTACCCGTTCTTTTCTGAGAGGCTGGCTAGCTAGTCGTGTTCCTTGACTCGGACACGTACAGAGTCACAGAGCGTTCTTGGAATTTTGTTTGGTGTTTAAATTTTACTGGGCCTCGACGAAAAACCATATATTGCTTTTCGTTAAGTACAATTCGCGAGGTTTAGGGCTTAACCAGCTTTAGGATCAACCAATCAATCGCATCACCTCTCCCGTCGACCGTACGTGCACTGATGTACAAACATATGGCCGGAATCGGTTTTTCCAAGTCACATTGCTCCTGACCAAGAGTTGATCCATGTGGCCATTCTAGCTGCCACGGGGCCGCTGAGTGTTGCTGTTGTTATTTTCGCAGAAAAATCGTTCTCTGATGAGCCACAAGGTTTATGATACAACAATGTGTCTACGTACACATAAAGGGTTCGGAGCCACAGAAAACATCTCCGATCCACAGGTAAAATTCCCTACTCACCAGTTGATGCCGGCGTCTCAGCCGTTTTATCCACCCCATGGCCATGGGTACAGAACAGTTGGGGACAACACGCCGTCAACTCCTCCTGTTTAAAGCGGCCCAGCCCTGCCAATGAACCAAACATGTCGGTCGCGAGCGCAGCAAAATTCGCCGACCTTAACTCGGACGAATGTAATGACTGATGGGGTAATAAAGGGCACTAACTAGATCGATCACAACTACCGCCGGCGAACGGTCGTACTGGGCGGCACCAAAGGACCATGCCATTTGCCAACGTACTCCCTCTGACCCACAAAGAAACAAGAGATTTCTGGTGATTTTAAGACAGATTAGTGTACGGTAAATGACTAACGCGACCTCATTACTCCATACACGACATTTACTCAAGCGCTTTCTTGGTTTCCACAAGACTTAAATGAGCGTCATACACTTACAATGCCCTACTGACTAAAGATACTCTTTGTGACAAAATTTGAAACACTAAATCACTTTCTTTGTGGGACGGAGAGGAGTATCGTCTTTTCGTGCCGCGTGCTTCACAGGACCCGCGCGATAGTCTATCGTATAAATTATTTTTAGTACTGTCTGTAGATGATATGGAGGTATATTATAGGCAGCTACCGTCTATATCACTCACTGTACATGTTCACATAAGTCATCTCTCTTGCTCAGGATTCAGGAAGCTGGTAAACGTCAAGATTCTTGTCAAGCTCTCTTTCCTTGGCATGAATCAAATTCATTAACTAATCATTAATTTCAACATTCTTGTATAATGTCTTGATTAACCATGAATAGCCTTTCCTTCCGAGGGAGTGGGGCTAGGTGGGTGGGAGATATTCCTGCCTGCCGAGTTTCTTGAATCTTCCTAGCTCAGCAAATGGCTACTTTCTTAATTCCAAATGAAAACAGAATAAATTTATCAAAAACAAATATTACAGAGCCGGAAAAGCGACGGCTTCCACGTTCGCCCAGAGCTTCGGCCGGCGGGAGGCCGCCACGGCTGACACCACTCCGCTGAACGGGGGAATGACCTGTGTGCCCCTCCGGCCGATCAGGTTCTGTCAAGATTGTCAACGGTTTTGTGGGTAAAATAAAGGACAAAAATGGCCTGCAGAGGACTATGATACTGCACTGTGGGTGGTAAGGCGGCTGCCACGTGGTAGGCTGCGGCTGGAGACTGGACTGGTAGTGCCCTTGCACACTGTCTTGATTCCTGAGCCAAAAGCCTGGAGCATTCGGCACAAAGCACGTAAGGGACTGGCTGGGTGTCACACCGCCATGCGTGCTGCTGTTCTATTGCATTGGGAGCAAAGCAAACAGAGTAGACCTTTTGTTAGATAAGAAACGTGTATCGTTTCTTATTCAAATCAACGGTACAATCGATAGATATAAGTATTTAATCATACGAAGCATACGAAGGTGTATACAATAAAATCATCTCAATTTACTCTTAGGACCGATTCAGGGATATGAGCAACAAGTGCGACCGCTTAGGAGTTAGGACCCACGAGAGTCGGGCCCCATCCATGTATATATACCTCATATATAATCTATGTAAACTCATAGCTAGATGTACAAACCAAAATGCATAAAGATATGTCAACTCCCAAGCAACCTCTAGCAATAATACAGAATTAGATCACCAGCAACAATACCGAGAACTTGGTCAAACTAGTCCAAGTGCTTAACTCGATAACTCGCATTTGGAAACACCTACATTTGGCATTCACAAAAGACTAAACGAATGAATGTTCAATCACAAGATCGATGGTCAGCTTGACACAACTTGCTTGCATCTTACTACCTACTAATTAAGCTGAGAGAATTTGACAATTGGTGGTTCTTTATATATTCGGATTCCTTTGTTAAAGAATACGAAGAAAACATTTGATTCAAGATTGGTAATTTGGATTTCCAGTGCCTATGGTGATCGGTTGGTTGTGTTCGTTGGCTAACAGAAAGTTCCTTATGAGTTGAATGATATGAAGAATTTTTTGGTTAAAGGTTGGTGCTTTGGGCTTTTACTGTCGGCTGATGATTGTTTAGTTGTATGTCTTAGCCAACCAAAAAATCCCATAAAATAGTTTTTTTATGTAGTTTCATATCTTTAGAGCATATTTAGAATGCATGAATTTCATAGAAAAACAGTTCATTTCATATAGCTATATGTAAATTTCTTGCGTTTCATGCGAAATCTTAAGTTATATGTCGCTTGCAACTTGCAAGAAAAGTTTAGCACATATAGCCTTGTTCATACAATACTATAGTAGCATGTCGGTTATATAAAAGTGTTCACACATGTTATCGATGCGCATTAGGTTTTGGCTTTGGAAATACTTGGGACTTGCCATAAACAAAATTAAGGTATCTAAAATGTCAATTCCTACCTAAGGCCTCTACTTTCGTTTCACCCTAGGGCATTCGAAATGTTAGGAACGGCTCTGATTACTCTTAGTATGTACACAACTTTGTCCTATATAGAAGAGTGTGAAAAGATGAGAGAGAAAAGAGCCGACTCTTATTTAGTAGTAAGCATTGTACGAGAACATATGTATATTAGTTATGTACAAGAGAGAAGAGATAGTTATTGCACAACATCTAGAGCTAACATTTAGATATAGCTATTGTACAATCTGGCTTTAGTACTTACTCTAAATGATATGAATGAAAGATGAAGTAAGTAGTGGGGTTTATTATTGTACTTGCTCTAACATCTTATCTATGTAACACACTCTTTCATCAACACATTCACGTCTCTTCCGATTTAAGAGCAAATACAATAACAAAGTCCTCTACTTACTCTATCTCTTATCCATGTCATCTAAAGTAAACAATAAAATCAGCTTGTACAATAGCTATCTGTAAAGATTGTCTCTAGATGTTGTGCAATAACATCTCTTCTCTCTTATACATAAATAATCTATCTTTTTTCCTGTGCAATGCTGGCTACTAAATAAGAGCCGGTTCTCTTCTCTCTATTTTTTTTTCTCACTCTTCCATACAGGACAAAACTGATGTGTACATGTTTATAGAAGTTGAGGTGGCCTTACTATACTTGCTCTAATACTATTCTCTCTATCTAATCATCCCAAATTGAGAGCATAGCCACCTAAAACGACCATGCCGCCGCAACCTTATCTCCTCCTTTGACGATGCCGCTATTCTCCATTCTCTCCAATCGTGCTTTTGTTGCTAGCCATCCACATCTGCTCTCCTATCTAGTCTTGGGGGCAGCAGCTAGTACAAGGACAGGGAAGGAGGATGGCGCTTGGGAATTAGCGGCTCGACGTGCGTGAACCCAACCTAAGGCACGACAGAGGCAGAATGGCTAGAGGAGGAAGCCAGTGATGGGATGCACTGGTTCCGGTTGTCTTCCTCGTCATCGGTAACGGGATCCACTGGATCTAATTGTCTTCATCGTCGCCGGCAATGGGATCTGTCAGATCCCATGACACTTGTATACCTCCTCATTTGGGCCACATAGTGGTATAACATCAACTCTGCCCATGTCATCTCATGGCTCAACTTCGTTGTCGCATGTGTTATGGGCAACTTCTAGTTCTGGCTTCATCCCTTGGGTGCAGCAGGGGAAGGAGGCGGTGGTGACAAGTGGCTAGGGTGGTACGACGACCGTTGGTGAGCATTCCTTTTTTTTTTTTTTTTGCTCTTTTTTATGTTGTTTTCTAATGAAACTTGTCGAAACTTCAGTTGAAACATGATAAAACATGTTAAAACTCACTGAAATTTCTTGAAACTTGTAGGTTGAAACTTGCTGAAACTTATTGCGAACTTATCGGTTGAAACCTGGCGAAACTTGAGTTCCAAAACCTGAAACTCGTTGAGACTTTGGCTTGTAATATTTTCGAAACTTCTAAAAATGCGTGGAACTCATTGAGGCATGAAACTGTTCAAACGTTCTCTTGAAGCTTGCTTAAATTATATGAAACTTGTTGCTATACTGTTGCAATGGTATTAGTTGCACTCTTTTGTGTTTACTCGGACAGTACTCCTACATATGTTCCTTCTAGTACGGTGGATATCCAAGCTACATTACCCACTATGTTTCACAATATTGAATGGACATGCACCTAGCTACTTTCAGCTCTAACATTAGGACATACCAGGTGTGGTGTGCATCCTCATGGTAGACAGTGCAAGGAATGAATGTATACACTCAAATAAAAGAAGTGGATATATACACTCGCAAGGAAGAAGTGCATATGTAGGCAGATCTTGAAATGCCAGCATGCACACTTTGCATTAAGTTTTGAAATAGATTTAGGCATTTAACTATAGCTTGGAAGCAGTGCTATTTCTTACCTGCTATAGTTGACTTAGTAATTTAACACTAACTTGACTTTATTATCTAGGGCTAACATCGCAACTCGCAGTACGCCCCAATTAACTAGGCGAGCTTTCAAAACCCAAGAAACCACCACACTAGCCTGTCTCGTCCAATCTAAATCATGTTTTTAACTTTATTATGACATGACATAACAGTCCATAGTACAGTTTTCAATGATCCTCAGACATAATTCTCAAATTCAATAAAAATTCTCATTTTGCACAAAATTTCCAAAATAACCTAAATTCAGGTCTAAGCCTGTCTAAGCACATTGTTAATTGCTTTGATAGTCATCATACATCATAAATATAACTTAGGGTTACAATGGCACAAGGGATTGAATCATCAAAGGTGGCTTTAACAATTATGACATAAATATTTGATTTAAAACTGTGATTGAAATACATTTATAGAAATTATGCATGTAATAATTTAAATTCAACATGGCATTTCAAAGATTGGGTTCAACATGACCAAGGATGTGTAACTTGCTTTGATAAAGTCCCTACTCTGCTTCTGGACCTTACTCTTGAGTCCACACTTCGCTCTCGTACTCTCCCGGTGTTTCAATGTATACGCTAATCGAGAATAATTATAAGTAAATACTAAAAATAGAGAGAAAATAAACTTCAAAAATCAAATAAAACACACCATTAAATAAATCTAAATTTTATGAATTTTTAGGTTCTGGAATCACCTCAATCGGAGCTCGTATGAGTGAGAACGAGCTCTCGAAAGTTTGAAAATAAATAAAAAAGAGTAAACCTTGACTAATTGAATTATTTTTCTACTAAAAATTTGAATAATTGCATCACGGCTGATGTCATCCCCTATTTTCTTTTCGATCAAATTAATTTTTTTTAAAAAAATCGATTTATGATGTTATGCTGATGTTATAACCCTAATTTGCCGAGAATAAAATTAATCTAGAACATCCTATATCGCTGACAGGTGGGACCACAGATCCATGGACCTGGTCCACAGACTCGTTGTTAGTCTACGGTGGGTGCGGTCTACGAAAGTTTGACCGATAGTGATGACATCATGGGTGACATCGCGCGGACACGCGACATGACGCGAGCGTTGCCACGCGGCAACGATCGGATAGGTTTGCATTGGATCCGACGGTGGAGATCACAATGGTGAAGATCTGTGGTGAGCAGCGGCGTGCTTCACCGGAGATGGGGGTGACAACAAATGAAACTGTGATATCTCGCCGGATTTGATGCGCTACCTCACGAATTTGATGTAGATTGATGCGACGAACACAGGGGCGACTTCGATCTCGATGAAAACGGCTTGACGGCGTCAGAGACGGCGAAGAAGCATGGTGGTGACCTTGGAAACTCTGACGAGCTCATGCGAACAAACTGCGGTGGCTCAGGCAGCGAGGCTTGGACCAAAACACGCGGCGGTTGATGGGGATCCTTGGGACGGAGTCATGGCTTTAAATAGGCCGCTGGAAAGACATGTTCGGTGCAGAAACGAAGGCAAGATCGACAGAGCGGTGGACTCTGGCTCAAACACGAGCGTCCACACGGCCTCGATCCGACGATTGGCAGCACACATCCACGTAGCGCAATATCGACCGCCGTATCGTGATCGAACGGCCAAGATCTAGGCACCTATGGTTTTCGACGATACGAGTTGGGCTGGCACGAAGGAATGGGCTGGGCCCAAATGGGTTTTTGCCCAAAAGGCCGAAACCAATTTTCCAGCATTTTACCAATTAAATTAATTTTAGAAATTCATATAAGCTCATAACAATAGTAAATAAATCTCAAAAAATCTGAAAAAGTTTGTAAAAATTCCTTGAGATATTTGGAACTCAAATAAAATATTTTTAACAAAAGTTTTTTTAAACTTTGCACAAATCTAAATAACATTTTCAAAAGGTTTGGTTCAAAAGCAGTATTTAAAATCTAAATAAATTCTAAAAAAATTTAGAAAAATTCTCAAAAGTTTACAAATAAATAAATAAATAAGCGAGAGTTCAAACTTTCAGGGTGTTACACATAGATAAACTGGTTGCTAAATATGGTCATGATGAGCTAGGTGGCAACCGGGCACAACGGCAGCCCATGCACAAATAAACAACCCCGTACATGATAAGCAATCCTAATGTGGAAAGATGCGGTGCTTTGCATCGCTAGCTACTCCGGCCAGTACAGTTGATGCGCAAAATATAAACAAAGCTATCTCATGTTAATAAATCTAAACATCTCTTTTTTAAAATAAGAAGAAGAAGAGATGCATGCATGCATCTGTACATGCGTGTATAATTGCATATGGGTTGGACAGTGTCGACACTCCTGACAGCAAATCCCACGAACTCTCGATCAGGAGCCATCAAGATCGCAAATTGCACCTCGTAATGCTGAATTAATTAATCTTGTTAGATTGAGTCCTGGGAACTGCATTGCCGACTCAGCCCCGATGTTGTATGCGATGCACCTTGTCATCGCAAATACGGGGCGTGCAGTGCACTGTATAGTAGCCAGCTGACTTCATGCACGTACTGTTGCACAAGTTGCCTAAAATTAAAACGTATACTTCCTGATTATTAAAGAGCAAAATTTAAAACAGTCGGAAAAACTTCCCACACTCATGCACACCGGTATTAACGGTCACGATCAGCACTGAAAAATAACTGCTTCAGTAAGGCGCGCCTTTGCAGTCTCTTGAACTCTTGAATTAGCCTTAAAAATGATCATGATCTGACCTCTTGTCCTGTTCGAGACGCCAGTGCAAAGAATTAATAGCAGGTATATATAATTCAAGGCTACAGACAAAGCAAGGAAGAAATCTTCGACATGACATGGCAGTTAGTAGTGTTTGAGACTACATTTCTTTCTTTCTTTCTAATAACAGGGGGGGGGGATGTTTGAGACTAAATGAGGGACCGTTTGTTGCAACAGGGATTTCATATGATCTCCGTCGATCAACTCGTGCCACGTCGGCATTGCTAAGCGATCGATTAGCCCGAGCAGGAAACCGACAAACCGAGTTCCAGCAGCGTCGTCTGGGCTCTGGTGCCCTCGACATGACATGTATGCAGGGCAGGGCAGGGCAGGGCAGGGCGTTTCCTCCCGAACAATTTGTCGGTGCAGAAGTCGTCCCCGACGATTCTCTCTCAAGGAAAGGCGAGCGGGACACGTACGTACGTGCTTTGGCTGCACTTAAGAATCCAACAAAGCTACAACCTACAACACGAAGCTACTCGGCACCCGTCCTGGGCATAAACAACTTATCCACGGCGCCGAGCAAGGTGACCAAGAACGCATATACAAAAACCACGAGGGGGCGATCGACCGACCGACCTGAAGAGACATGCATGGGCACCTACGTACGTACGCGGCTTGCATAAAGCCTCGCATATGGCTGGAATAGTCCACGGCCTAGTATATACTAGTCTTATAAAAGTTGTCGTTTAGCCGTATAAAAGTTGTCGCCATACTCACTACGTGGCGGGGCGTACGCACTTGTCGTGCTGCCGTGCACATGCATGCTTCGCGCACATATCGCGTCGTTACTCGCCGAGGCCCAACCACTCGATCCAGAGAGGTGTTTACGTGATTTTTTTTTTGTAAGTTATATAAATATTACAGTATAAATAAGTAGTAAATGGTAATTATTTACTCGTAACTAGTTTGTGAGACTGATCTGCATACGCCGGGCAAACTCACCAAATGACCAAACTAAGACCCGGTCGAAAGCCGGGTGCGAGACGTGGTAGCTGTTGTCCGGCCGGCGGCCGGTACGTACGTACGGTGTCAGATGCCAGTATTATATGCGCGTCCTGTTCAAGTTGTCCAGGGATTAAGTTGGTTCCAGCTGTGCATGGATTCACCGGGCGTAGTTTCAGGTGATCAGATGTGTACCGCCACCGTGTGCAAGTTCAGCAGTGTGTCCACGTCCACGCATTTGGCGCGTAGCACCAGAGACGGATCGAATGGGCTTCGTGTCTGGTACTCTGGTTGCCTTGAGATGGAGACGGTACGCAATGCATGCACCGCGTGCTGAGGTAAAACGCCTAGTAATTCGTCAAGCTCGTCATATCCATGAGACTACGACAAGTTAAAAGGCAAGCTTGAAGATAAGCTCGAGCACACTAGTTAACACCCAGGAGATTTTAGGTTGATCCAACAATGCAACTGGGCCTGCCCGCTTGTCTCTGGGTGGGTCAGGAGTACAGGAAACGCTGTGAGAAAGCGAAGGTCGGCCATCGCTGTGACGGGGCCCCAAAAAAGGAAGCGTCGCGCATCAATCTCCAAGCTAGGCCAATCATATGGAGCACCGATCCATCTCTCGGTCGAGGCCATGATTCCATCCAAGTCCAACTGTATATATATGGAGCTTTCCGTAGTTTGGCCCCGTCCTTAATCCGGTAGGAAACAAACTGCCGTTACACGCCAACAGTACATACACTGTTCATGTCCCTCGTGGTACGTACGTACGTACGTGCTGACATCAATCTGGGAGTCGATCAGCACGAAACATGCTTACACTGTTGCGATCATTTTGTGTGCATACTCAAAACTGATCGCATCCAATTCGTGCGTCTAATACGCAGGACGTTCGGAATTCAGGCCTAACCACCAGCAATATATTGTTGCTTTCTTCAGCTTTATGCTGTTGTAGTTTGGCCAGATGGCGATTTTATTCGAGCTGTTTGTGTACACCGTAGAGTTTAGTTTGAATTTATTTGCTGGCTGCTATATATCGATCTCTTCCGCGTTGGTTAATTAGGTGACGCACGCGAGGTGGCAAAACCAATCGAGGGCGGGCACACCGGACGCGAGAGAGACGTGAACGATCGCCATGCATGTACGTACGTACGTCGATCGGTACGTACGTCTCGATCGATCAATCATCGCCAAATGGGCTGGTGAGCTAGCTCGTCCTTATCGGTTATCATCCTACCGCCTTGCTTTTGCTGGTACATATATCCTGGCTTAACCCTTTGAAATGCAATGCAACCGGCTCCTGTGAGCCCCAACATTTGTTGAGCATCTGTCTTGACATGCTTGTTGCAAGCAAGGTCGCTGGTGGCATGTATCCATCTTGTGCGCCCGATCAGTACGTGGTTTCTGAGATCACGATTTGTTGGTCCTTACAGAGATGCTCAGGGGAGCAGAGGACAAGCCGGCTAGACCTTATGGTAAGAACTAACTAGCTAGCAATGTGGCTCATTCATTTGGAGTGTATTATCCTTAAAAGTATATTTGAATAATTTGACAATACATATGTGATTTTGTCTTAAATTATGTGTTAATGACTTGGCAATACATGTATGATTTTCTTTTTTTTTGAAAAATAGATTGTTGCAGAACTCCATCTGTGATAGTTTGATATTATATATTATAGGAGAAAATATATTCGCTCTGTTTCGCAATACCTTTCACATGTGATCCAAACTTTCTTTTCAAAATACTTGCATAACAAAACAGTAAACTAGCATAACATAATATTTTTTATTTATATCGTTATCGCTTAATTTCATTATTGCAATGATGATCTCTTTCTTTCAATACTTCATTTAGTGCACATCACATTTCTTATACTGGTATAGCCGAGTGAACATCTACCGATGTATCACTCTTTTAATCTCTTCATTCCGTGGAGGTCCACCAAATAAAGATTCAGAATCTTTGTTTTTTAAAATGTTTTTAGCTTATTATTTATTTTCTTAGCCATTGCAAAAAAATTTGTATAGACTTTTATTACATAATAGTTAATAATTTTTACATATACAAATCAAATTCATTGCCTTATTTTATCCCCCCCCTCAAATTATTATATTTATGAAAATTTAATTTTGAATAAAACAAAAAATTACATTTTTCACTAATTATGGAATTAAAAAACAACCTTTTATTTTATTTTATTTTTATTCTTATGGTATTTTTGTTGTTATTTTATTTAAGTTCAAATTTTATGTTTTAATTTAGAGTTAAAATCAAATGGCTAATTTCCTTTTGTTGTTTATTCTGAATTTATGTTAATTTTATTGTTAATTTTATTTAATTTTGCCAATCAATTTTATATTATAAATTGTATAAAAAATCCATCTACTAATTTGTATATAATTTTTACATCGAATTTTAGCTATGTATAAGTTTTTAATTTAGAGTTTATATGAAAGTTAAATGGCCAATTTTATTTTATTTTTGTACCCTAAATTTTTGTTAATTTTTTTTATAATAGGTATGGATTCTTTCATCTAACCAATCCATTAATTTATTGTTATTGTTTTATTTAATTTTGAATATTAGTTTAGGTTATATTGATATACAAATCCAACTGCTAATTTTTATCTAATTTTATTCCAAATTTTATCTATGTTGAGGATTTAATTATGAGTTCATATGAAAATAAAAAATTATTTTTTATATAATTTTGAAAAAAAATGTAGGCTAGATTTGGTATACAAATCCAACTGCTAATTTTTATCTAACTTTATTTCAAATTTTAGCTGTGTGCGGGTTTTAATTTGGAGTTCATACGAAAATCAAATGGCTAATTTTTTTATTATGAATTTTTGCTATTTTTTATTGTACTTGGATAAACTCTTTCTTTTAATCTAAGCCATTGTAACTCAGGTCCGCTAGATAAACGGTTAGATATTTTCTTTAAATAATAGCATTCAATAGCTGCTTTAGTTTAACCTAGTTATGGTCTATCAGATTGAGGGTGAAATGTTTTTTGTGAGAATTTCTAGCATATTTTTATTTTTAATAGAAGATTTTTTCTTTCGATTAATATGAGAATTTTTAGAATTTTTCTTTTTTTAAAGATTATTGTGTGATTTTCTTACGTTTAAAACAAAGGTGCCTTGAATATTATTGGTTGTTTTTTATTTATATAGATGGGCAGGAAGTATGCGTCTTTGGTTGTCGTTTTTTGTAAACAAATCATGGGCCAACAATGAGTTACTCCCAGTAGATCAACGGACTTGCCAATCCATACGAAAGGAATTGCAATTCGAAAAGATAGCGCTAATTCGAAAAGGAAAGTTGGATTGTTGAGGACCGCGAAATAACTGTACAGTGATGCTCTGTTTGCAAAGTTTCGACAGAAAAGAATAACATGAGTAGTGATTTTAATGGACTTCTAAGTTCGGCCTATGTCATATTTAGGCTTGGGACTTTTATTTTTCAGATGGGCTGGGCCAATTTTATTTTCCGTTTCGGTGAGTCCTTTCATCACAGACCTAACTGGGGCTGGAGAATGCTAATTTGAGCTTCTGGTGTGGCTTGATGCTTCGGCCATGCCCCAATGGAGGTTTCTAAATCCACATATCTTCTCTCACACAAGAAGGAAAACCTTTTGTTACAGTTGTCGTCCTCTTCATGTTTTTAAGGTACAAGACGCGCGCGCGCACACTTTACACGCGCACACACAGTACATGCGTATGCGACACGTGTTAATGAAATTTTTTAGAAACATCAGGGTCTCAGAAGCATAGAAATACGCTGTTCCGCTAAACGTGTATGTGTGTACTTTCCGATTTAATTTATTAGGGTGAGAAACGTGAGTTGCATCACGGGGATGAACCCAAACCGAGAGAACCAGCGCCGTTGCTCCCTCCTGAGCTACGAGAAGACAGACAGGTGGGGAGAAATCCATCCCTCTCTCTCTCTCTCTCTCTCTCTCTTTTCCGTGCGTATGCATTTTGAAATGTCTAGGGAAGTACGTAGATTGTTTTGTACAAATTGTTCTCTCTTTTGTACTCTCAAATTAGTAGTAGACATCTGTTTCTGTTAATGGAAAATTGTTCACATCTACACTTTCTTACCAGACCACTTGCCTGCCTGCATCTGTCAATCCAACGCAACATTTATTCGATCGAGCACCATTGGATGAAGCTTCTTGCCTCTCCCCTAACGTGCACTACCTGTGCTGTGCGGAGTCTGATGAAGCTTCTTGCCTCTCCCGTAGTCCCGTAGCATGCTGCGTGCACCACCTGCGCTCTGCAGCCCGCACATGACAGAGGCGAAACAACGAACTGATCACCCGCACGTACGTTTAGTACAAAAAACAGCCATCCATGCTCGCGCAAACATAACCGCGACGCACCTCCGCCTGCACGATCCGGCGATCAGCCTCGACACGAAAATAATTCGCCGCTCTAGTCTAGAAATGGAGGCTTGGTGGTGGAGCGGCGGGGCGGAGGCATCACGGGGCCCAGGGCGCATTAGCACCTGGAAGGGAGGCGTCAGATTCCGGCGCCGAGTCCGACCTACGAAAACGACCTCCACATTAGGCTTGACCCTACCCCCGCTCGACCCCATGCCCGATCCATCATGGAGGGAACGGACAAGACCAGTACGCCGAGCCGTACGCACCCCGTCGTCGCGCGCGCCCGCTGGTCTGTCTCCTCGCGGTCGCGCCCACCGCGGCGTCCGCGCTGGCCAACGCCAACCGGTCCGTGCTCGGCATGTGTGTCGCGTGGTTCCGTCGGTTTTACTCTAAGCGCGCGCGGTCGCCGGCCGGGTGATTCGGGCGTGGAACTGGAAGGTGGTGAAGCGCGTGGCCGTGGGTGGCCCCGCGCGCGGCGCGTTCCACGGAGATTTTGGAGACGGCGCGACCGCAGCCGGGGCCGTGCCGGTCATTTGTTGCTGTCTCCTTCGCCTGCGGCGGCCAGCCTTCGAGCGCCGGGACGTGCAGGTCAATTCGTTCGGCATGATCTCTAGTATTTCTCTGGCTACGATTGCACAGACGGCCAATCAATCTGCGTTTCTGCCGGTGCATGCCTGCTACTATTTCTTGCCGTGTGGCGGTTAGTATGTGCGAGACTAGGGCGTCTCTGTGTTGCAGGATGGGGTACAGTAGTAGCACCTTCCAAACGTGATATTGGTGTGTAGTGGTGTTGCATGTGTAGATAAAGCAGCATACGACATTAAGAGGCGCCCGCCTGCAGATGGTTGCATTCGATAGAAACGTTTCATGTAGAATCAGAATCATTGTTTGGAAACTGTTTGGCTAGCTGTGTGAATCGGGGTGGAACGAGGTTGAGGGTGATTCAACCTCCGCATAGAAAAAGAATAAACGTTTCGAGGAGAATCGTTCCGAGCCTTTTAACTGTTTGTTCACGGTTTCCCAGCATTCTAATAGAAACGGGTCCTGGTTAAGATTGTAGAAACGAGGCTTAAATCTCTAAAGTGACGGTTAATAGCACGCCACTAAGAGAGAGAAAAAAATACAACTTAGAGCAACTGGCTCCAGACCTCCAGCTAGGTATGTAGGATGATGTGTTCATGTGGGTGAGAGCATGCATATGAAAGTTGGGGTCAGATACGCGGAGGATTTGATTTGACATTTAGCAGTATCATTTCTTATTCAGTTATTCTTCTGGTCTCTAACTTCGGACTGGTCGACTAAAAATAGGTAAGTCTAATACGGAAGTGGAGATGGTAAGGGGGTGAAGTCACGAAGGTGACAGCTGAAGACACGGTATGACCCGGTGTTGAAATTAATTTGGAGCATGCTGTCGGGCGTTAACTCGCCCAATCTTTGGACCAAACAATGGTTAGACTATCTCCAGCGATGTACTTTAAATTTGATTTCCTACATTTTTATATATAGAATTTTTTGAAAAGATGTTTTTTTTCATGTATCTTAATATCTCTCCAACAATATTCCTCAAATTATACTCTCTATTTTTTCACCCTATATTATAATGATACTTCATAACTACCATATGAGCAACGTTTATTTTTTTACCGAAAAAATTTGAGCCTATTTTTAAATGTGAGAATTTAAATTTTGAAATTTATTTTAACGGATGTATTGTAATGGCTATATCGTAACGGCTATATTGTAATAGCTGTATTTTTTTGGGACTATATATACATAACCATTTGCACTTCTAAGCCTCGCACATTTCTGAATGTTCACTATTTAGCATATCTTAATGAGTCGTTGCAACTTAGTTCAACATTTTCTCTCAAAAGACTCATCGTCGAATGATGAAGATGAATCTTTTCTTATAGTAGCATACCTAGCATAGGAGCAAGACGAGTGTGTGAATGCTTGACACCATGGGTTCCTTTTTGGCCATCAATACGTAGATCGCAATAGAGAGGCATGCCAGACTATACCGAGACTATTTTGCTGATCCTCCGGTCTACGGCCCAACCTTCTTTCGCTGTAGGTTTACAATGAGAAATATTTTATTTCTTTGTATTTTTTGTTGATCATCTTGTCTATGGCTCATTCTTCTTTTGGGCACAGATTTAGAATGAATCACTCTTTATTTCTTCGCATATTGCATGCTATATAAGCCCATGACGATTATTTTGTTCAAAAAAAGGAATTATGCTATAATTATCGGGTTATCTTCTTTACAGAAGATGAATGCAGCATTTTAGATGATAGCTTATAGAGCACCAACAGATGCTATTGATGATTGATTGCAGAAAGTACCGCCATAGAGTCTTAAAAGGTTTGTGCAAGCTATTATTGTCCTCTTTGAATATGAGTATTTGAGATCTCCAAATGAGAATGATACTGCTAGATTACTTGCAATCGGTGAGGAAAGATGGTTTTCTAGAATGCTAGGGAGCATAGATTGCATGCATTAGAGGTGAAAAAATTGCCCTACAACATGGCAATACTTGTATACTAGGCATGTACACAAGCCAACAATAATTCTAGAAGCCATTGCTTCACAAGATCTATGGATTTGGTGTCTTTTTTGGTTTACCAGGATCTCACAATGATATTAATGTTTTTCACTGTTCCCCTCTCTTTGCAAAGTTAGCAGAAAGACAAGTGTTAGAAGTGAATTATACTATCAACGGTCACAATTACACAATAGGGTACTATCTTGCAGATGAGATATATCCTGCATGGGCAACATTTGTGAAGACAATACTAGCCCCCTAAGGGAATAAGAAGAAATATTTCACCCAAGCTCAAGAGGCAGCTAGGAAGGATGTGGAACGAACCTGTGGAGTTCTGAAATCTCGTTTTGCAATTGTTCGAGGATCAACATGTTTCTGGAATCAACAAACACTAAAAGATAACATGACAGCATGTATTATCATGCACAATATGATAGTTAAAGATGAGTGGGACAGATGACCATTTGACTACAATTACGAAGGAATGAGAGAAAGAGTTTTGGTGTCATATGAATATACACCTGAACTCTTTGAATTATTCAAACTCGTCATTCCATCGGAACAGGCAAACTCAACACCAGCTTCAAGACGATTTAGTGGAGCACTTATGGCAACGTTATGGAGAGGCGTAATTCAGTAGTGTTTCAATTATGTACTAATTTATATTTTATATGTATCGTAATGCAAATATTTAAATAAAGAAGTTTATGACAGCTATAGAAAATAAGTTGATAAGTTTGTACAACATAAGTTCATAAGTCCATACAACATAAGGTAAAACACCACCCTTAGAAGCTTACTAATGAACTAACATCGTCCACGCAAAAACTCAATTTATCCGACATCAGAAATATGTATCTTTGCCTACATCATTGTTAAATTCCCCTCCAATGCAACACCCACACTGTCCCAAATGAAATAATGTTTCTTGTAACTTTGGTTGATTCATGGTCCGATCTCTTTCACTTGATTTGGTCCTCTAAGTTCTGAATTTGCAATGTTTTCTCTTAATATGATACAATGATTTCTCTTAATATGATACGCTTTTCTATTTTCAAAATTTTTTGCACATTGTCGGCGTTTTTAAGTGCGTGATATCTCGAGGCGGAGATGTTTGGTTCAGCAGGGTGCTTTACAAGTGACACTCGACGGACTCTCTCTGGGATCCTTGGCTGGGCCGACGTGCATCAAGGAACATGCACAACACCTAAGGGCGAGAAGAAGAACGAGCAGCACACCGATGTACCCAAGTTCGCGCCCCAGATGTGGGTAACAGCCCTACATCCTGCTAGATCGTTGTTGACGTATATTGGAGTAGTTACAGGGCTTCTCCCTTACAATCTAGAACCAGAGCCCCGACCGATCTCTGGGAAGAAGAAGGATAAAACTCCAACCCTTGAGTCAAGAAAACCGTACGACCCTCCAACCCTCCTCCTCCATGCACCTGAGCTCCCTTATATAGGCGGGGCTGGCTCGGGCAGGCGAGAGGATGACATCATGCCGAACGGCAATTTATTAGTACACTCGTCACTTCAGTTTTGTCTCTCAGCCTCATTCTTCATGTTGTCGTACGTCTTCGCCCGGGGTTAGGTGTGAGGCGTCAGAGGGACAGGCAGTCTTTGCAATTAATGGCCCTGACACAACGTGTCAGAAGGGGAGGCGGAGCAAAGCCTCCTTTTCATCCTTTTGGTCGCCCACTTGGCCTAGCCGTCCAGCCGCCACGTGGGCCGACGCCCGGCGAGAGGGGCCTGGTCGCCTGCCTGTTCGTCGGGCCATCTGACTTGTTTGCGGCGGAGAGGGTACCCTGGCGTAAAGTACGCTGCATATTATCTGGTACGAGTTTTTATGGATTATTCTTGCTATTACTTCAATCTCTATCCAATTATCAAAATCCAAGTAGTCCTAATCTTCTCTAGTAATGTTTTGCCCTTAGTAGCAGATAATTGTTTGTCGGTAATCAGCTGTTTTTTTTATGTACTCTCTAGACAGTAGAGGTCTTAAATTTGTTATGATATATTGATTTTAGGATCGCGTTAAAATTGTAGAATAATGTGTAAAGTGTCTCTATTTAAGTAAAGGGTCGTCCTTCGAAATGTTAGAAACGGCCATGTATATAGTACCCTGCCAACTAACAATGGTTTTCTAAAATCCATGCGTACCCTGCCAACTAACAATGGACGCGTACGTACTAGATACACTCTCTATATACTCCTTTTCCTCATTTCTTAATTTAAAAGAAGGCGGCATGCATGCCTACGATGGCTGCTACTTTCATTTTCTTCTGAACTCGCCTGAAAGCTCCTCCGAAACAATGGCGACCATACACCAGCTTGACCTGCGGCTCGACCATCACGCTTGTCCAACCGCCAATTTTATAGTAGCTACATGGGAAGAGGACAAAACCACCATTTGTCCTGTTTCCAGTTCGCTCATTCACCAACTTGTTCCAGAAACCCAATATTCCTCCTATCATCACAACTCACACAACGTCCCAAGCAGTTTGAGACAAGATCGAAAGCGAAAAGCAAAAAAAGAAGACAAAAGGGCAGGGTGAACAGACATGCAAATGGCAATATTAATAACACTGGTAGAGACTAGAGGTAGAGGGTGGGGGGTTTTGAAAGTTGCTGGCCTGCCCGGATTTGAACCGGAAGGCGCGCAGGATAAAAGAATTTCATATTCCATTTTCATGCATCAGAGATGTTGGATACTTGGATTATTGCGATGAGAGCATCCACTCAAGGACTCCAGTCTGGAGCCGTGCAGTCCACGTCTAATTGCCGCTTGGAGTTGATATCAGATGGGACCCAACCACTCTTGTTTCTTACGCCTGCTTCGGCAGAGAGGTTCGCATTCTGGGCCTACCGGGAGATCTAAAACTTGTAAGATAAAATACAGTGAATTAAGTTTATATTTTTATTCTAGAATGTAAACAAGATGATCCACCTAAACACTCTTAATTAATATATCCACGCTCTAACTCCACGGATATGGTGGAGTTAGCAAAACATAATCACAAGTATTTGCTCCATGCAAAAAGCAAATCAAAAGGTGAGCTAGAGCAAATGGGATTGAGCTATCAACACATTATGAGATTCAATCTATAAGACACGGCCTCTCTTAATAGTACGGCAACCTAAACTAACAACCCGATCTCCCAACTAGTCACCGAGACCGGTAAAATATTAGGAACACATCCTTAACCCTATGCTAGTTATACCTTTCCTTTCGCACATCCACTTGGAGCTTTTGCATGATGATCGATCATTATCATCTCTCCAAGTGCGGATCTTTGTTCATTAATACATGATGAACTCCCTTTTCTTTGTGATTTCTTCTTGATGCTCATCAACATATTATGACATCCTTTATGCCATATCTTGACTTGATGGTCATCAACACATAATGCCATCCAAAGTCTTTGTCTCATTGGACTTAACCTATTTCCACAATCTCAAGGAAAATGTTAGTCCAATATATGTGGTTGTCCCAATCATCAATGCATTCCATTAACACATAATGGATGTCCCAAGATTCTTTGATATAGTCCTTTGATGATTAACCATAACCCAAATCAATTGATTGAAAATTTAATTTGTCTTGAGTATATTAGTGCTATTAAAGCTTCATATACTCAATCACATTTGGTTGTCCTTAATCAACAAAGCACATCACCAACACACGATGAAGAGCCTGGATCCATTAATCTAGTTCTTTGATGATTGAATGACAAACCAAATACAATTTAAATTTAATTTTAAATTGTTATGAGTATATTTCAATTACACAAGTTTCATATACTCATGAGATTAGTTCCAAGGTAATGATCGTTAAAGTGTGGAATGACGGAAAGGGATCAATACCATTGAGACCATTAAATATAGAGTAAGCTCTATTTAAATGTGTGAAAACATATAATTGAGTTGGAACCAATATGCACATGTTCAAATTTGAGATTACTTTGGAATTTATCATATATTTAACTTATCCCGAGTATATTACAACTACGTAAGTTTTATATACTCAAGGATTTGTTTCACAGTAAATATCTTTGAAATATTTGGTAAGATGAAAAAGGATCAATACTATTGAAACTTTAAGATAAAGCATGAACTCCCTCTAAATGTGTGCATTCATGTATATATAGAATTAGAAATAATATGCACATCCTGAAGTTGAAACTATGGTGGAGTTCTTCCTTTAACTTGAATCCAAGGAATGCGTCTAGAAATAATAAAGTTTGCATCGGATGCATACCTTTGAGAGATTTCCATTTTTCAATAAGATGAGGCTAATAAAAAACATACTCAATAAATAAGGTAGTCTCATATTTGGATTTATCAATATGAATATATGATCATGAATTTTATATCCAAGGAATGCATCAAGATATGATAATATGAATTAATGCGATATTTGATATTTTCCATCTTTTTATCCAAATGAGACTAATAAAAAATTAAGCTCAACAAAAGTGTTAATAAAAAAGATTGTCATTAATTAACAATTGAGACTAATCAATATTATGATTATCGGATGCTAATATCATCGATCTTAGCCTTGATATATGAAAACATTGAATAGGACTAGACGCGAGACGTTAATCGAATCTGGAAGACACTAGAAACCGCCGTATATTCTGTATGTAGAATGGAGGGTGCATGGTTGTGGTCGAAATGAGCACGGAGATAGCACGGCTCAGTGAGCCAGTGCCGATGTAGTAAAAATTTCTATATTCTTGGGTGTAGAAATGGGCCATGCATGCATGAATATTCACGGAAGGGTTGCTTACTACTGACGTCAAGGAAAGGGCGCCCTAGTGTCGGAGGACAAGATGTAGTTGGTGCCCAGTGTCGCCTGTCTTAGAACTCCTGTCTCCCTTCTTTTGTTTGAATCGGTCAATCAGTCAATGCTATGGGACTAGTTAGGAGCCTAAATGCCTAATGCCCTGGCCTTATTTGCCCCTCATGTCCCATAAGAACATAGGAAAGCAGCAATGATCTTTTTTGCAAAAGGCCCAGAACAAGGAGCGAGATAAAATGCATGTTGGTCTGCAGATGCATGGTGTACTGCTTGTTGTAGAAGTGATCGCGACGTGACCGATGCTCATTTTACAAATTAACCGAGGGCCCGATCGAGTTACGATCTCCGTAATGGAATTCCATCTCCTTTTCGGCAAAGTTCTTGATGCATAGTATATGAAGCTATCAATCTTATGATATTGCACATGCCGACCCTGGAGGGCCT